>JAQZBX010011167.1:11836-43276 GCA_029593785.1 Cabassous unicinctus | reverse complement strand
TACCCAATTTATATAGGAAAAAATGAAAATCAACAACAAGGATTTGGGGAACCCAAAATGAAATACAAGCAGTAACAAAGGAACCTAAGTGTATTACAAATGAACAAGAGCAGGGAAGAAAATAACCTATGTAGCTTAAAAGTTGTATTGTGACTGTACACTCTAAGGCTAAAGACAAAAGGAACTGTACAAAAATATTCTACGCTAGTTAGAAAATGTGTTTTCCATGAGAAGATGGGCCAACAATTGTGAAACTACTTTAGGTATATGCTAGGACTGAGCAAATAGGTGAGCACGTTGTAGATAATGAGAGTCAGGTTTCTCACTGTCAAGGAAAGAAATTAAAAATACATAAAGGGAGAAGCCTAGAATGACCCCTTGTGGCACTGTATTGAAATTGGAGGTATCGGCATAAATGCAGGGTTCTTTATATACAGATGGATATATAGAGAAATAAATATTGGCGCGTGTGTGTGTATGCGCGCGCACATGCAGATATTGCCTAGCTCTATTTGTTGTGTGGTCCTAGAAGCAATGCAACCCAATAGCAATGAGTACATTCAGCACCTAGATCTTTATTTCTAAATACTATTCTTCAAAAGAGGAAACAAGGTGTCTTTGGAGAAGTGGTTGAACCCAGGGCTGGGGTAGGAAAAATACAAGATGATCCTGGGGTATCTTATGGGGCATATCAAGAGGGCATAGTGGTCAACTTGAAGGAGCGCCTAATGGCCAAATATGGGACAAGTTGAGCAACAAAATAATGATAGTAGTGGGTTATAACAAATAGAATAAAATAAATATCCACAAGGCCCAATTGACACAAATCAATATTCAAATAAATAAATAAATAAATAAATAAATAAATGGGGTAGAAGGAAGAGGTCTTTCTTAAAGTAGACTTCTAATGAATAAACGTGGAATTATAGAAATGTAAAATCACTATTAAGCAAAAACAACAATAATAATTGTTGCTGGTTAGAATAATAATGGATGCTGAACTGTGTGGGCAAAAGCAGGATGATAAACAGAATATTTGCATAGTCTCAAAATATTTCCCCTCAAGATACTTATGAATTACAAAAAGAAAGAGCAGTAATACCTCTGCAGTAGAGAAACATGGCAGACGTGACCTTAACCAAGGTGACCAACACCTGTGATAGGGCACGTACCCCCGAAACAATGCAATGAGAAGGGTACAACAAACTTCTGCGGTGTTTTTGTCCAAAATGCCTAACCTCAATCCAATCATGGGAAAACACCGGACAAAGGCAGCTTGAGGAATGCTCTACAAAATAACTGGCGGGTACTCTTCCAAAGTGTCAAGGTCATGAAAAGCAAAGGCAGACTGAGAAACTGTCTGAGATTAGAGGAGACTAATGACAAGGAAAAATGACAACTAAAAGTATATTTGTGGGAAGCGGAAATGGCTCAAGCAATTGGGCTCCCATCTACAATATGGGAGGTCCCGGGTTCGATTCCCAGGGCTTCCTGGTGAGGGTAAGTGGCCCTGCGTGGAAAGCTGGTGCAACAAGATGACACAACAGAAAAGAGACATAGAGGAGAAAGACAATGAGAGACACTACAAACCAGGGAGCCGAGGTGGCTCAAGCGACTGAGTGCCTCTCTCCCACATCGGAAGTTCCCAGGATCAGTTCCCAGTGCCTCCTAAAGAGAAGACGAGAACACAAGCAGACACGGAAGAACGTGCAGTGAATGGACACAGGAAGCAGACAGTGAGTGCAAGCAGCAAGCAGGGGGGACGAATAAATAATAAAAATAAATCTTTTTTAAAAAAAGTACACTTATGGGACAAATGGTAAAATTCAAATGAAGTCTAAAAACTAGTTACTGATACTGTAGTTAACCTCCTGGTTTCTATAATCATACCATGGTTACGTAGGGTTTTAACATTAAAGGAAGCTGGGTGAATGGTAGACAGGAACTCCCTGTTTTTGCAACTTTTCTGTAACTCTAATGTTATTTCAAAATAAAAGGTAGAAAGAAATCAAAAAAAGAGAAAGTAAATATCTTGAGGTGCAGAATAAATTACAGATATTTCTGCAGTTTTCAGGTTCAATGTTTTCTAGTTGTTTGAAAGTTTATAGTATTTTTATTAGAAAATTGTGGCCCCTAACACGTGAACATTAACTGTTATGTTGCAATGTAGGTGTGATTTTATATTTGAAGGACAAATTACCTCCAGATGATTTCTATACAATTTAAACTGACATTCAAAGTTGACAAGAAAGGAAAATTCGGCATGAACGAATCTACTTTTTCCTAAACTTAGTAATTCAGGATACATGTTGTTCCACTTTAGATTCAAGGAGGGACATGATTAATATTAAATAATTTCTTATGAGTTTTTAAAAGCTGAGTGTGAAGTACTGGAGAGACTCTATAGTAGGGTTTTGTGGAATCATTAGTTTCATAGAAATCACTTTTGATTCAGTAGCTAAACTCTTATTAAGATAACATTTCTCATTCTTATTGAAAAAAATGTAGAAGGGAAGAGATTTACTTATGCATTCTTTTGTACCAGGTTAATAAAACTGTGCTAAGAATATACATGTGTTTATTCTGACACGCAATCTAAGGTTTAGACACAGCCAAATCATTAAATCCTAAAACTGCTAGTCGTTAAAATAAATGCCCAACCCTTGAGTAATATACGAATTACATAGGGGAGAAGTATTCAGTTGTCATCTCCTTACCATCTAACTTAAAGCTCAAAGACACAATAAATCCTACAAGTCTCGCAATAACAGCCACGTCTGAAATACGATGCCAAAAGTAATGTTGTTTGGATTCTTACCAGACTCAAAATACTGTTTTCTGAAACTGCCTTTGTATGTTTATAAAAACTCTTGTGGGAAAACCATATTCACGGGTATAAAAGGATCCATTAGCCTCCTGGCTGCACAACAGACAGTTGAGTTCTTATCTTATGAGGTCTGGCTGTGGTTTTTAACACTTTTGACTTTTCTCTGATACTTCCGGGGTTTTTGTTTTTGTTTTTGTCCAATAGCTCACTCTTCTAGTTTCCCTCACGATTCTCAGGTTGATTCTTCCCAGTTTCTTTATAGGTGTCTGTTCGTTTGTTCATTCATTCTCTTTAAGAGCCTGGGTTCAATAGAATTCTGGTTTCCTCATTCTCTTTCCACTCTTTCTTTCTCTTCCTCATTGTCTCACATACATATCCATGATTTACCAAATACTCATAACACAATATTCCCAGTCCGCATCTGTATCCGAAGCTTCAGCTATGAGTATCCGATTGGCTACTCACCATTGCCACGTGGATGCTCTACAGAAACCTCAAGTCTACACAACCACAACACACCATTCATTCCATATACAAAAAAATTGTTGGGTGCCAAGTCTGACCTTGATACTGGGTTAGTGACTATATAGTGACGAGTGAAGTGATTTGGACTCTCCCCTTGTAAAGTCTTGTCCTTGTGCCTGGGCAGGATTCATTAAAGTAACATTTCCATAAAAAGAGAGAAACAGAAAATGAAGGGACAAAGTTCCTCATCTACAAATGAATATAGATTAGGCTAAGTCTGGCTTCAATTTTCTATTTATGTTTTATCTTTTAAAATTGTTACTAACTGAAGCTATATCTGCATCAATAATACTAGTCAACATTCAGCTAGCACTTACATTGTGCCAAGTACTTTACATATATTAATTCATTTAATCCTTATAACAACCCAGTGAGATAGGTATCATTATTATCCCCATTTTATATATGTGCAAATCAAGGCACCAAGTACTTTAAGTAATTTGCCAAAGGAGACATAGTTGGTAAGTGGTGAGACTCACATTCAAGGCAATGGCTCCAGAATCCATACTCTTAAATATTATACAATTTACAGAAAAAAGGGGCTTGTGAAAAGTATTAAACATATTATGTAGATACAAGATTTTGATTTTGTAAAATTTACCATGCAGAGCATACAGAAAAATACAAAGTAAAAAATGATCCAGAAATAACAATCATTAACACTTAATGTAAATCATTCTGGATGCTTCTTTATGCCTATATCTAGAAAGAAGGATGGATGAAAAGGAAAGATGGACGGATGGGCGGATGGATGGGTTAGATAAATAGATATGGATAGATAGATTGCTAAAAATGTTTTAGACAGTATCTATTGACTTATTTATGTGAAAGATGATCAAATTTGCATACTTATCCACTCTCCACCAACTTCGTTTTTATTTTTGTTAGTTGTATTATTTCATTATCATTATCAACATTTTAGAAATTTAGATAATTCCCTAATGACAATTCCCCATTGTTTTGTCTTAGTTTGATATTTACATGGATTCGGTCCTCTCCACTGGTACCTTTTATCCATGGTTTTGCTGTTTTGCAATACTTTATTTTGAGCAATTCCATGATTGACAGAATTTTTATCATCAAGATGTTCTTTTTTCAAAAGAAGCTACTGTGGACTATATTCACTAATTTTTTGTAAGTTTGAGAATGTGCTATTTCCTTTATATTTCAAGGACAACTTGGCTGGATATGACATTCGTGGTCAATACTTTTCTCCCTCAGAATGTTGTAATCAATATCTTTTGACATGAAAAGACACTGTGGAGAAGTTTGAAGCCAATCTGTCCTCATGGTTTGCTTCTTTGGGCTGGATACACTTGTGATTTTTTCCTTCAGTTCTGAAATTCAAGTAACTTCATCAGCACAAGTGCTACTGGTGGCCATTCTTTATTAGTATTACTAGGTTCTAGTTGATCCTTTTGACATACAGATTCACAAGAAAGTTTTCTTCCGTCACTCTTTGAATAGGATAATACTCCATTGGTTCCAACCTCTTCTTGAGGAACACCATGTACATTTATGCTGGAGTTCCTTGGGTTCCATATTTATCAATTTCCTATCATTTTTATATTTTTCTTTTTCCTTTCATTTTGTTATTTCCTGTATACCATATTCCTGTATGTTTTCAGTTGTGTTTATTACATTTCTTTGGCTTCTATCCAAGGCTTTTAGTTCTACTATTCTTCTATTTCTTTTCTGAGCTCTGGCCACTACTTTTTCAAACTACTTAGGTTGTCTTAAACTTTTGTAAACCTTTATGTGATTTCTTTTGGCTATTTTATTAGGAGGTAGCATATTGCCTTAATAGCTTTTTGACTATTGGGAAATTATTTGTCTGAATTTACTTGTTTCCTTTTGTGAGGAAATGACCTCAAACATCATCCCACAAAAATCTGAATTCCCTTTGTCCTACGATCACATCTCCATTCAGTTTTGAGCTTTCAGGCAGTCAATGTGGCTCACTCCAAAACTCTAAAAATTTATTGGCTCACTGTGCTGTGATCTGGCAAGCACTGTCTTTAGTGCCTTTTCACTCCAAAGAGTCTCCGGCAGTCTCCCTGGGCTAGAAGGCTGCGGGAGACAATATACAATGACATGTCCAGATGGCTTTTCCTTCGGCCCCACTTCTCCTGACATTTTGTAAAGCAAAACTAGGTCTCTAATGGGAAATTCCCCCACTTCTTTCAAGGCCCTTCATTCCCTTCCTCTCTTCTCTATGAAAAAAAAAAAAGAAAGAAAGAAAAAAGAAACCTTGGCTAAGCCTCTCAAGACCATGACACTTATTTGTGGGAAACCAGCTGTCAGCAGATTATGCACAGGTCAGTAATTCACAGCATTGGCAGGTGTGTCTCACAATTTTAAATTTGGAGTTGTGGCCTTTTCTTTGTTTTGAGGAATATGATTTTTTTTCCCCTACTTTTGCTCTTTTTTGTGTGTAATTTTCATACCATTAACCAATAACCAATAATCAGGCTCTCATAAAATTCTACACACTAGTTTTCTGTAATTACTATTAAGTGTTTTATTTACTGGTATCTCATCAATTACTATTTTAAAATGATCACATGTCACTTGTCTGTCTCCCTAACTCAATTATAAGGTCCTTGAGGTCTGTTGTTTACCACTGGATTTTTAAATTTCCATTTTGTTGTCTCAAAACCTCAGTTCTTGAAATTCTGTATAAGTAAGAGTACAGCTGTTTTTCACTGACTTTTCTTAAATGGAATTAGCTAAAAGGCCAATAAATATAATACTTTACATAATGTAATTAAGGAGAGTTTGAAGGCCCACTGTGAAAAGTTCTGTAATGATGATATTTAGATGGAATTTCTAGTGCCAGCTAGACAACCTGGTAATGACTCCTGTGGAAATCATTAAAGCTGAGGTACAGAAGTAGAGTGGGGGCTTTGTGAGATTAAGCTCTAACATCTATAAATTAAACTCACTATATTTACTAAGAAATTAATAGTCACCAGGAGATGAAAAGATGATTTGTGACACAGTCTAGCAAGCAATATTGAAAAATATATATTACTAACACGCAGGCAATGATAAATTCTACATTTAAGATATTTTTTTAAAAACCCTACAGGAGCACAAGGAAGCCACAAATTCTCAAGGTGGAGATAAAGCTTCAAAGAAAAGTGATACAGGAGCAAACTGAAGGATATGGAGGATTTCAAATCTTTGGTGTCAGTGTTAGGTTAAATATAAGGTAACAATAAAATTTATCACCCCAACCAGGATGACTTTGAGAGTGAAAGGGACCAGCACAACTGGAGCAGGGCAGAAGGTATAAACGGGAACTGTCCTGGGCAAACCGCACGAATGGCAGCCAGGTTCAAAGCCAACATGAACAGACCGCCCCAGAAAACGCGCCATGGCCCCAAGTGGTCAGAGCCCATGGCTTCTCTGCTTCTTGGCCTCCAGCGGCTTCCGCGGGCCCTGCCAGCCAGCTGATTTATCTCCCCTCTTCTCACTGTTGTTTATTACGCTCCAGCCACTCTGACCTTTCTCCCTCCCAAGTGCAAATCTCAATCCTTTTGCATCTGCTTCTCCTAAGAGTACTTCCCTCAGGCTGCCTTCTCCTCACGTCTTGGGTCTTGGTTCAAATAGTATCAAATATTAATAGTCTGGTCCCAGAGACCCCTTTCCTGACACTCCAAGCTGAAGGCACCACCTCCCACCTGCTTCCAGTCACTCCGTTCCACTCTCTTCACAGCATTAACCACTACCTGAAACCATTTTATTGTTTAAGGGTCTAGACTCCCCCCACCCCCGACTCATACACACTAGAATGTGAACACCAAGAGAACAGGAACTTTGTTCTGATCACCCCTGCCTCCAGCAGCTCATACAAAAGATGCCCAGTCAATATTTGTTGAATGAATAAAGGAGTCGACAGAGCACAGTATCACTCCAGGCAATGCACACTTGCAGGTAAAAGATGAAGCTAGAAAGACAGAAAGGGGCCAGGAGGCTAATGCTGTGAACGCCAGGCTAAGGAACTTAGGTTTGGTTTTTAAAGCACTGGGCAGGCACCAGAGGTTCTTCTGGCCAAGAAAACATGATCAGATCTACAGTTTAGGACACTGAGTGTCAACAAAGTGAAGAAGGTATTGAAAGGGAAGGAAGAGGGAAGTGGATGTGGCTCAAGTGATTGGGCTCCCATCTACCATATAGGAGGTCCAGCGTTCGATTCCCGGGGCCTCCTGGCGACAGGTAAGCTGGCCCACGCGGAGTGCTGGCCTGCACAGAGAGCTGGCGCGGCAAGATGACGCAACAAAAAGAGACACAGAAGAGAGACAATGAGAGACGCAGCAGATCAGGGAGCTGAGGTGGCGCAAGAGATTGAACAGCCTCTCTCCCACTACAGAAGGTCCTAGGATCAGTTCCTGGTGCCGTCTAAAGAGAAGACAAGTAGACACAGAAGAACACAGAGAGAGCAGACAGTGAGCGCAAAACAACAAGGAGGGCGGGAGGGGGGAGGAGAAATAAATAGATAAATCTTAAAAAAAAAAAAAAAAAGAAGAAAGAAAGAAAGGGAAGGAAGAGAATGCAGGCGAGACCAATTAGGACCGACTTCAGTCCAGGTGAAAGAGACAGAGCCTCACCTGAGGGCAGAGCAGGAGGACATGTGATCAAGCAAAGGTCAGAGGGGGCTGGTGGCTGGGAAAATTTGGGGGGCAAAATTAACAAGGAGCCAAAGATCAAAAGAAATGCATAAAGTCACTTCTGACAGATGTTTGTTGGGTTCTAATGGATACTATGTTGTTTCAAAACAGTAGTAAACATTAGAAAACTGCTATAAATCCAGCCAGTATTCCTCTTTTCAAAGGCATCATGTGTGCAACTAGTATTTCTCAGAGACTAAAAGACCTGACACCAGGGTTTTTGTAATTCCAGAGGCGTTGTGGACGCTTCAGCCCTTGCACACCAGACATTGCTTAGGGGAAGCCATGGGAACCCAGAACAGAATCAAATTACCAAAGTTCTACTCCTCTCCTAGAGTCTGGGGCTTCCTGTGGAGGAAGGGGGCTTCATCGATGGAATACAAATGATTGCTTTCAGATGACAGGCAGGTGGGGATGAAGGAAGAAGGTACTTCCAGAGCACCTAACAAGAGCTTTGTACTGATGAGGTGAGAGACAAAGGGCTTTTAAGCTATGATGTTGGTCCTTAAGCAAATTAGAGTCTCATTGGGAAGAAAAGACTTAAAGTGGTGCGATTTAAAAACAAGAGTAAGATTATGTATCAAGATGGATCTGTGTGTTAAGTCCAGAAATTGAGGAATGCCTATGGGCTAAAGGTGTCATAATGGTTTTCTAGAGGAAGTGAGGCTTAAGTGTATCCTTAAAGAATAGAAGCTATTTGAAGGGTAGAAGAGCAGGGAAGTAGAGTGGGTTGAGGAACCTGGGCAGTGGGGGAGCACAGTGAGAAGGCCAACCTGGGAAGGGGCAGGAGGAGGTGATGTGGGGTCCTGGGGGCTCTTAGAGAAAGACCTCAACCTAGGGTAGGAGGGTTCTTGACACACCTGCAAGAAGTCAGATAACCGCAAGAGAATTTACTGCGAAGAGGAAGTACACACTCAAGGTGGGAGTGCGGGCGTGCTTGTGGAGGGGTGCCTGCTTGGGCTACGGGTGCTGCTTTATTAAGGCTGAGACGCCCCACTCCCTCCTCCAGGTCAATGAGGACTTGTGAGTTCCAACGTCCTCATTGGTTCTGTCTTATGGAAAAGAGGGATTGAAAACTACAATTTAGTGGGAACCGTCTGGGGGGGTGGGGGAGTTGATGAAGCTTGCGGTGGTCAGGTGATGGGTGGGCTTCCCATCATCTGGTATCTTCCGGCACCAGGCCTTGGGCGGGTGCTCCTCCACAGCGGTTAGCTCTTCCAAGGGAAGAACTTGGCTGTACAAGTCTTGGTTTGGTAACCTTGTGTTATCTATATGAAAACACATTCCACTTTTCCATTACTTGCACATACCAATTCTAAGGGACTAGTCTATGCTATGCCCAACCAGTGCTTCCCATAACACTCATACAAAACCCCTCCGTCTCTAGGGCAACTTACATCATACTTTCGGGTTCTACTGCACAAGCACCAACTGCTTTTGTGACATTCACAAGAAGAGCTTGGTTTATTCCGACGAGGAGGTTCACGAGTGGTTGGATGCCGCCACACTTTCGGACAAGGACACGGTTTTCGTATTCTTGGCAGCACTCTCCCAGTGCACCGACCACGTTCACAAGCACTTCTTCAGGCTGATCCGTCAAAAGTCCCACCAAGGTTTCAATGGCTTTGTATTCCCGAAACCTAAGTTCATCACAAGAAAAAAAAAAAGATACAGGGGAGAAGGATGAGGGAACAATATTATTTTTTTAGTATAAATTTAGCTGATAATAATGTTAATAGAAATAATAATAGTAATTTCTAAGTGCCAACTATGCTCATTAATTATAATCACCAGTTTCAGATGGGACTGGAGGTTGAATCCCGTTCTCCACAAAAGGCATATTCAGGTCCTAATGCCGGGTCCTATTGGTCTTATTTACAGATGAACCCGTTTGTAAATAAGACCTTTGAAGAGGTGGTTATGAGCTAAGATGTGCCCCAACAGCATGAATGAGAGTGGGGCTAAATCCAATACGGCTGCAGTCCTCATAAGCAAAGGAAAACCAGGACCGACAGCCAACACGGAGCCTGGAGAGGTTCAGGTCCCTGGCTAGCAAGTGGCGAAGGCAGACTCCAGGCACGTGCCCTAACCACTGTGCAGCACAGCTTCCACGTCAAGTACTGTTTCTTCCCAATCTGAGAGTGAGCGTCTGTGAGTCCACTCAGCTAAGGAGCTTTCCCCCATCCTACAGAGCCAGTTTATATAAACAGAGCATTTTAAAAGTTCAGTGAAAATGCCATATTATCTCTCTCTTTCTCCATCTCTCTCTCCTCTCTATGTATGTAAATATATATAAATAATAAACATGTCATGACTTTATTGTACCGATTTGGGCTTAATAAGTCTCTCAAAATAAATAGTAGCTTGTGCTGCTTGGGTAAAATAGCTTTCATCCTCAGCTTCAACTAATATATTTCAGCATCTCTCTTGTCATGCAATTTTTCTTTGATTTATTCACTGTAAACATCCCACAAGGATGTATGCTACATAAAGGTAAGTATTTGAGAATTACTAGTTTCTATTTAGGACATTTTTTCCCCTTTCTAATACATTTCAGCAGTACTTTCAAATACCACAATGCTGCTAAATTATTTTAAATGAAAAGTTAAAAGTTTCATTAATTAAGGTCACTTTTAAGCTTGTCAAGCATTACTTCATTGTACATGCCTTATTAAGTAAATCTATTTTGTGTTAGGCAGGGCATGTAAATTTCTCGTTCAAAAGAATCAGCACTTAGAGACAAGATGAGTTGCCCTAGAACTGAAAGCATGAGCTCTAAAATTAGAGAGAGATAAATTTGAGGAACCAAATGGCCATAAAATGTACAAAGAATTTTAAATAAAATTCCATGCAATCATATTTGAAAATGGCTATTCTTTAATAGTAATTTGCTAGTTGGAATTTAGCCGACTCATTTTATTTCTTTAGGAAAGGAAAAAGAATAGAACCACTTCCATTTCTAAAGATTCAGTGGGAAATCCATGCCCTCACTTCGCTAGATCCAAGCAGGAAATACCAGTGATAGTTGTGATTTAAATGGCTCCCCACCTGCATCCACAGGAGTAGACTACTACTAGCAGCCCATTTGCACAGAAAGGTTACGCCTGCCAGCCCCTCAGTCCTGCAGAGGCTCAGAACATCACTGCCAGGTCTAGGGGCTAGGTTGGGAGGTGGCTTTCATTTCTAAGATTCTCTTAGTTCTGCCAAATTAATCCTGAATGTACAGCTGTGAAAACTACACGAGCATTGTTTGAGGCAACTCTTTATTAAAATGGCATTAAATTACAAGGATGAATTTTGGTGGCCACATTTTCGTTAAACACTGAATGCCATCTCTTACTTGGTCACATTCTCTTTGCTGATGGAACATTTCCAGATTGCCCCCGTGACGGCGGCCAGCCGTTCCTTGTTGTCGGTGTTATTGAGCAGAGTGGCCAAAGGCTTAAGTCCCCCGTGCAGCCTAACCAGGTCCCGGGTCTCCTCGTCCTCAGCACACTGCACAAAAAGTGAAGTCAGAGGCTGTCAGCAATCGGGACATAGTGCGTTTCCAGTGACTGCTAAAGGGGCTGCCATTCTAGTAGTTATTGATCTTCTTTTCAGAGAGGATCATTTTCCGAATGAGTCTCCAAGGAAAATATAACTCTCTATACTGGCTGCTATCTGACAGGGTCTCTTCCCTTAGGCGGCTTTGGCAACACATAGCAGTTCCCAAGTTCCTGGCAACTCTCCCAGGCCTTTCTGCAGTAGCCTGGACTTCTACGGAGACGGATGCAGGGGTCAGTAAGAAACCGAGACTGCTACACGCATGGGGGTGAGTACTTCTCCAGCAACGCACGCAGTGGGGAAGATGGATGAGCAATGGGGATTCAGTGACCCCCAAATCTAAAGATGAAGACTTTTCCCAACAGTCTCTAAGCCCAGAGCAGTGGATTATTACACAATAATAACACCTGGCATTTTATTCAAACACATGTTTATCCATATGTTTGTGTCATCCTTTGAAATAAATATTGATGGTACAGGTTTTTCTAACTGATCATCCTTCGTAGGTTATGGAGCCAGCAGATGGGAATCTTCGTGGGGATGTGGCTGTTACCCTGAGCATGCAGGCGTGTGCCACACATCATCCTGGGCACCTGCTGAAACACAGAGGCCGCCACGGTTATCTTCTAGGTGTGACTTTCGGTCCTGGTGCAGCCACAATTTTAAGGACTGACCCTGAATGGTTATGCATACTAGGTGGATATACCAGTCAGGCTGGCTTCTGAAATGAGCCCCTTCTCTGACGCTATCTTTTCCGCTTGCTTTCTCACTTTGCTCGTTTAGAAGTGCCTCACTCTAGGAAATGTACCCTGATTAGGCAGAAGAAGCTCATGAGGCTGACCACCAGCTATACAGTAAGCTTTCAAGGCCGTTTTCCCCTTTACCATTCTAAGCCGTCCCCTGGTATGCTACAAAACTTACTATCGACAAAAAGTTCATGGACATTAAAATAAGTAAATTAACGAAAAGATAAAACAGGGACACACATGTCTTGGTAGGAGATAAATTTCCCAAGATCCCCTGTTTAAATAGGATATATGTCAAGCAATGCAGAGGCACCAGCTCTGTATTGAGTATTTTACACCACGTTCCTCATCTGGGCAGTGAAATAGAGACAGGCACATAAGTGTCTTCTGGAAGTGGGAGCCATGAGGTGTGGTGAAACCGTTTTCTCTCTGCCACACACAGGGACACTCATTGCTGCAGGGTAGTGTGGGAAAATCTCCCAGGGGCTTGCCAACCCTGAGGATCCTGAGCCCCGTGCCCGGAGGATGAGACAGCGTGTCTGGAAACATTGCTCTAGAATCTACAGAACGGCGCCAAGTACCTGGTAGATGGCCATGGCGCAGTGCTCCTGAAGCTGCTCGTTCTCACTGCTTAGGTTCTTCACGAGGTTTTCAATGATCCTTTCCGCTTTGATCGCGGCGCGGTAGTTTGCCTAGGAATACACATTGACGTGTTTACGTGTGCATGACTCAGGACTACAGATGTCGATTTATTGTTGTTAATAATTACGCTGAACAAACGTTCGGCCGAGAGACACCAAAGTCCCATTTTAACGTCTATGTAACAATATGAGGAGCTCGTCAAAAATTTAAAAATATATCACACAGGTACTGATTTACTTAATGTTCTGAATTTGAGCTTCTCTTTCCAACAGAATGCTGACTCCTTGAGAAAAAAAAATTCCTCAGCAGTCAGTATTGAACCCAGCGGAGGTGCAGGGAAAGGCAGCAGGGGCGGCGGGCCTGGCAGGGTACCTCGGAGGCGCACTCCTGCAGCGTCCCCACCACTGGGATGAGCATGTTCTCATGTGAAGTCTTCAGCAGCCGCGCCAGCAAGGGGATGCCCCCAGCCAGTCGGATGGCTTCCTTGTTCGCATAGCTTTTACTACAGCTCCACAGGGCCAGGGCGCCGCAGCGAGCCACTTCCACGTCTCTGGTCTCATACAGAGATGGCTGAGCAGGTTCTGTTGAATTCTGTGTGCAGTCCAGTAGAGCAACCTACAGGAATAAACCCGAGATGAATGGAAAGCCTTATGCATTAGTCAGCCAAAGGGGCTCTGATGCAAAGTACCAGAAATCTGCTGGCTTTTATAAAGGGTGTTTATTTGGGGTAGAAGCTTACAGCTACCAGGCCATAAAGCGTAAGTTACTTCCCTCACCAAAGACTATTGCCACATGTTTGGAGCAAGATGGCTGCCGACGTCTGCCAGGAGTTCAGGCTTCCTGGGTTCCTCTCTTCCTGGGGCTTGTTTCTCTCTGGGCTCAGCTGCTGTGCTCGCTCCACAAGGCCAGCTGTAGACTATCAGGCAGATGGCTCTGTCTCTCTCTTCTGGGCTTCTGCTGTGTCTAAGGAGCTGTCTCTATTCCTCTGTGTTCTTCTCCTGTGTCTTCACTTCCCGGCCTCCAATATCAAAACTGCAACCTCCCTTCTCTGTGGTGCAGTTGACCCACCAAGGGGGCAGGGACTCAATATCCTACTGATGTGGCCCAATCAAAGCCTTAACCATTATTTAATCAAGTAAAAGTAAAACCTCTGAATCCAATACACTCTAATACACTCAGAGGAAAAGACCAGTTTACAAACATAATCCAATATTTCTTTTTGGAATTCATCAATAATATCAAACTGCTACACCTTAAAATCAGACAATGCATCCTCCAATGGCTACAGGTTGCTCAACCAAGCTCACCTCCATCAAAAATAAGAATGCATTTTTAAAAAAATCAATAGTTGTCCTACCGCACAGCCAGTAAAAACAAAGGAACAAATAAAACCCTTCTAAACTCCTTTCTCCAGACTTGGGGGCTTTTCTCCTTCCTTCTGTATTAGTCAGCCAAAGGGGTGCTGATGCAAAGTACCAGAACTCTGTTGGCTTTTATAAAGGGTATTTATTTGGGGTAGAAGCTTACAGTTACCAGGCCATAAAGAGTCTAACTCAAGGGTCCTTTCTCACCAAAGTCAGTTGCCACGTGTTGAAGCAAGATGGCAGGCGATCTCTGCAAGGATTCAGCCTTCCTCTCTCTCAGCCACAGGCTGGCAGAGGGCTTATTTCTTTCCATCATCTCTCCATGGGGCTCCAGAATCAAAGTGCTCTCCTCTGCGTGTCTATGGAGCTTTCTCTCTCTTCCCTGTGTCTTCTTCTGTGTGTCTTCTTGAGTGAGTGTCCATTTATATAGCCCACCAAGGGAGTGGAAACTCAACATGAATTACACCCTACTGACACGGTCAAATCAAAGCCCTAATCTTAACATAATTTAATCAAAGACATCTCAGCTGAATCTAATACAATCAAAGGGTATCACGCCCAGAGGAACAGACCAGTTTACAAGCATAATCTTTACCTTTTTTGGAGTTCATAAATAATTTCAAACTGCCACATCCCCACAAGGAATTTAATCCCAGCAAGATAGAATTTTCTTAATGTGGTTCTAATATTTTCATTAATAATATTTGTAAACCACATCCTCAGCCCTGGTGTCTCAGAAAACTGGCCTCCCTAAAACCACGTAGACCTTTCCCATGAGAGCTGAGTGTACCCCCCACCCCACCCCACCCCCACACGCTTAAAGCCATGAGGCTGTTTTGGAGGACACAGCCCTCAATCTGCACCATCTTAACCAGCCGGACCAGGCGGCCCAGCGGCCAGAGTTCTCTTTTGGTTTTGCAGTGACCAAAGGCATGGACGATCTTGAGAGAAAAGACAATTTTCTATGCGGATAGAGCCGTAGGTCAGGGTCCACCGTGGAGGAAGTGACACCAGGCCCCCCACTGCAGGGACTGGGATGAAGCAGAGAACGTCATCGGCCACTTGCTGCCTAATCTGGAGACCTAGGAACGTCTGCTTCATCCTTCTCTCTCTCTCTGCTGGCCAAGGGGCTGTTTGGATTGGCTCACATCAGGAGGACACCCATGGGCTCGATAGTTGTGGAAGTGCAGGGGCAAGGGCTATCCACATGGCCTCCAGGTACCTCCAGGACTGGGAGAGCAATAGGGGAGAAACTCTAAGACAGTGGGGCAGGCACACCCACTGGCAGACAGACTAAAAGACATCTGTCCCCTATAGCTGTCCCCTTATACCTAGGTGAAGTCCAAACTTCTGAAGTTCTCCGTAAGACCCCGTGTGTGATCACCCAGGGCCTCACTCTCCATCTGCCACTCCCCAGCCCGCCCACCCTGGGTCTGGCCACATGAGGCCACTTGCAGTGGCCTTTCCCACTCTGGTCCTTTGCCGCCACCACTTGTCTTCCTGAAATGCCTTTCCTTGGCCTGCCTGACAAATACCTACCCAGGACCCCAAAACATGGCGCTGTCTCCCCTCCTAGTCTTTCCTGATGGCCCCTCCATTGTTCCTCCTCTATTCCCAGCACTGATTTCGACTCAACACCTGAAACTCACCATTACACACCCACCACGGGCCTGGGTGTTCTCTGCGGTCAGAGGTCACGTGTCTGTGCATTCCAGCACCTTCTTCTGTGCTCGACACAGGGCTCAACTCAATAAAGGTGAAAGGGTCAGGAAAGCTGGCCCAGGACTGACGGCGCTGGTGTGCGCAGAGCCCCCCAGACCCGGCTGCCTCCCCGCCTGCACGCGCTCTTCCTCCATGTCCTCAGCCCCCGCGTCCTCTGCCCACGGGCCTCCATCAGGTGTGCCCCTCCAGCGGCCTCTTCCCCCCAGGTGGGCCAGGACCTGCCTTTCTGCTCCGCCCCGACCGTGCACCCACTCTGATGCGGGAACCGCCGCGCCCGCCTCCCCTGCTCTGCGCGGGTCACCCTCATTTCCAGTCTCCCTCGGGGCCTCATGCCTCCCCAGCCGGAACCGACCCCAGTCCTGAAACTCCCCAGGTGTGTCCTCAAGCCAGCAACTGCAAGGCTGCTTCCATCACTGGTCTTTCCATGTGAAGTTATTTTAAAACATGCATCATTAACTCGACTAGGTTGGCGCGAGTGTCCAAACACTGGGCTCCCAACCGTGACGCCCGAGGCTCCTTCTCGTTCTAATAACCCCACAGGAGATGGAGCAGCTTCAGTGGAGCCACCTCAGCAGCCCAAACAACTTCACTGCGTAAGGAGAACCACGGCAGTCGTGGGAATAATTCCATTTCCTGCCGATGTTTCCTTATGAAAACTTTCCAACACAGAAAAGCTGGAAGAACTGTACAGCAAACCCCCGTCTACCCACCAAGTAGATTCTATAATTAACATTTTGCTCTATTTGTTTTATCATTTACAAAACCATCTCTCCAGCAGTAAGTTCCTCTTATTTTGCGAAGCAAAGAACTACACTCCGCCCCTCCCCCCCCAGATGGCTCCATCATCTGTTTGCTCCTTGTTTTTGCTCGTTGTGTCTGCTCGTTGTCTGTTTTTCCTTTAGGAGGCACTGGGAACTGAACCTAGCACCTCCCATGTGGGAGGCCGGCACCCAACTGCTTGAGCCACATCCGCTCCCTGCTTGTTTTGTTTTTGCTGTCTGCTCATTGGTCTTGCTCATTGTTTTTGCTCAATGTCTGCTCGTTGTCTTCTTTAGGAGGCACCGAGAACCCGGGACCTCCCATGTGGGAGATGGGCACTCAACTGCTTGAGCCACATCCTCTCCCAAATAATTCTACTTTATAGTGCTCTACAGATTGCAAGGGAAGACACAGAATCTCCTTTTGCAAATTGCTGTAAACGGTTCTCAGTGCCCCTACTCACATTCAAATCCATATCAATTCAACAGACATTTATTAACCCTTTTTATGTGTAAGGCACCGGGTTAAGTGCTGTGGCCGAGACTAAGATGAATGAGACAAGTCCCCTGTCTTAAGGAACTTAGAGTGCCGGAGCGGAGATATCCAGGAAGATAAAAGCCATGGGAGAGGCCCAAGATCTACTGAGCCTTCTTAATGAAGATGAATATGCATTTAATGTTTAAGTCTTTCCTTCCACGGCAAGGGAATTGGTAATTGTTATCTCAGAAAAAAACACTGTTATTTCTTTCTAGTGTTTTTTTCTATAAATGTAGGCAGGTCTTTAAAAATTGGAATCATAGGTATCAACCCGTTTTTAATCCTATGGTTTTATGTAATTTTAATATTGTATATTTTATTCCTTGCTACTAAATATACTTCCAAAACCCAGTGCTAATAGCTGGCTATAGATTTTTCTTATGGATGTATTGCCATTTATTGAACTGCTCTCACATTATTAAACACCCAGTCTGCTTTCAATTTCCACTCTTGTAACTAATAACGAGATGAATACGTGTCTGCACTCACACTGAGACCACCTGAGACCACTGTCTCAGAGGGCGGGACCAATTACTGGAAGCTCTTGTATGGCTCGCTAGCCGGCTTTCCAGTCAGCAGGGCTCCCACCCTTCTACCAATGCTGTACAAACACAGAGGTGGCCCCCGTTTTCATTTCTATTTCTTTGAAAAGTGAAGTTGAAAATAGTTTTTGGCCCCTTGCCAGGGTAAATATACAAAAACAATTTTTAGGGACATGTGATGCAAAAAGAAGATTCTGGAATACACCCTTGTGGCTATTTAACATCTGGAAGTGGATGGGAAGGACAGCGGGGAGTTGCTATCTCAGTGGCAGTTGGTTGTTGCCGACCACAGTGGGACTCACCAGTTTGGTGATGCCCCGTGCTCTCTCCCCGCTATACCTGGTGGGACTCACCAGTTTGGTGATGCCCCGTGCTCTTTCCCCGCTGTACCTGGTGGGACTCACCAGTTTGGTTATGCCCCGTGCTCTCTCCCCGCTGTACCTGGTGGGACTCACCAGTTTGGTGATGCCTCCATGCTGCCTCACTGCCCGCCGGGCTCTTCTGAACTTGGCAACATTTGCAATCGTTTCAGCTGCCAAACATTTCAAACTCTTATTCTGAGAATCAAGTATCTTAACCAAAATTGGTAAGCCCCCAAGGTCAACAATATTACGTCTGATTTGAGGATTATGACTGATTTCCTTCAAGATTTTTAAGGAACCAATCTAAATGAGAAAAAAAGTTATATATGAATGAATGCTTAATATATAACTCATGCTACATATTTTTAAAAATTCCAAGTCTACCTAAAATCCTTCCCCAATTAAGTTTTTTAAGAAATAGTTTCCATTCCCAGGTGTTACACATAACCTCCATTTTCCCCTTCAGTTATGCAAACAAACATTCATCATTCAAGACATACAAGAGACCAGTGGAAAAGAGCAAGAGTGGGGAGAAGAAAAGCGGAGAGAGGAGAAAGAGCAGCTGACAGTAGAAGGCTGTTGACTGATTATCGGCCTGATAATCAGCAGATTACCAGCAATAGTGGCAGGTAAAGGTAAACAGGCAGAAACTTGGAGCCAAGAAGAGAGCCATGGGACAGCAAGGACATGATTCTTTGTCCCATGTGAAGAAGCCACTCACCTTACATTTGAGTTCATCCGTATCGAGTAAATTTATTAAAACTTCAAGGCCGCCAACATCCCTGATTGCCAACTGGCAGGTGTCTTGAGCTAAGTTGAAATCTTTCATTGAACACAGTGCGATCACTGTAGCTGTCTGATTTCCTCCCTTCGAAGACACAATGTCATAGAAAGGTTACCTAAGGTCCCACTCCCGTAGACGTTTACAATGGCTACGAATCCATGAACTAGGAAACGTGTCTCCCCATCCACGGCACATTGAACCTTTTTAAGTTCTCTGAGTGGGTTGTAATTGGTGAAATGAATCACGCAGAGCTGAAGCATGAGAAAGCTGTGCGGAGCGCCATAAAACATCAGGCCAAGTAAGAGTCAACACTTAGAGGCGCTCTGTCTCCTCTGAGGATCTACATTAGGTGGTGGTAGGATATTCAAAAGAGTTGAGGGGCAGGCCTGGAGAGAGGGGCTGAGGAAATCAAGTTTTATAAAGAAGTTAACAGGCGGTCCCCGCAGTTCTTGGACAGTATAATGTGCAATGCCACCTGTGTCTCAACATTATTTTTACAGATGTATGTGGAACATTCTGGAACCCGAGAACCGGCACAAGGGAAAGCATGGGGAAGACAGTTACAGCAATCCAGACTGGAGCTTAGAGTAGTTGGAGGAAGGGCTGTGGGGCTGGAAAAGAGGGGCAGATCCACCAACTCTTCGGGATGAAGGCGAAAAAGGAAGCTTTGTTGCTGTGTTCAAGGTTGGCCCACCTTGGAGAAATGTGACATTAATAACATCTGTTTAGCTAATTACCTCAGATAAAGGGAGTGGGAAACTGATCCTTTTAGATTAAAACAAAAAAGACTTAGATTTTTTAAAAATGTATAAATGTTTGATCAGTAAGGCAGGAAATTAAAACCAGAGCTCATCGCAGCAGTTCTTGAGCGAAGCCCACAGATCACAACTGCTGTGGAAATCTTCTGAAGAACATACGTAGTATTTCCACTGCTTTTTGTTTGTTTGTTTGCTCTTTTTTGTTTGTTTATTTACTTTTTTTTTTTAATTTCCACTGCTTTTGACTTGTTGATACATCAGAGTTCCTGAAAGCACTGAAATAGGTCATAAGACACATAAGCAATATTTCTGTGAGCCAAGAATAAGCTATTTCTACAAAGGGTCCCCATAAAAGACAGCCTTGGATTCCTGCCTCAAAATGTAATACCCATCACCCCAAAGAAATCTTTCTTTCTTTTAAGGGAAGACACCATCAAATTATGTCTATTTTCATTTGCTAATCATTATCTTGTATCACCATTTTCTAATATATTCATATAATATGTGAGCTTAGCACAGAAAATGGAAGTGAAATCCAAGCTGGCCAGCCTCCTCCTCCTCCATATCACACACACACACACACACACACACACACACACACACAAATCCTCTTGTGAATTCAATGTGATATATTGCTTTTAAAAGAAAAAACTGGAATGGGATTGCTAGAGAGCCTGTATCAGAGTGAAGCTGGAAGGTTTCAGACTTCAGCCTTTCCTTATTCTCCTTTTCAGAAAATTCCTTCCATGTCTCTAAAATGTGATGGAAAATTATCCTGCGTTAACGCCACTGACCATTTCTCACTTTTCATACTAACACTCCCTGTGGAGAATCCAGGCTGCTCTCTCGATTCAATATTGAGTTTAGAATGGCAAGAGCTTTGATTTTATTAGTTACATTTAAAATAAGATGATGTTCCTTAGAACTCCATTATTTATATATATATAAATATATATATATACACACACATAAAAAGGACACGCTCAGCTGTCTCCTTAAGATCAAGATGTATTTTAGGAACACCGATTTTCCTGCAGCTGGTTTTAAAATATAAAATAATAAATCCTCTCTCACCATCAGGTTCATACACTCCCCTGTTTGGGAGCATGAGACCCATACATACTCTTCTTTTAGAAAAAGAAAAGACAGGTATCTTGCAAAGCATCAAGAAGACTCGAAATGCCAATCATAATTAAAGGAAATTAAATTATACCCAAAAGGAAAATGCAATTAAAATAAGAAAAATAAATCATTAAACAAGGCACTTTGTGTAAATTTAGGTGGCCTAAGCCAGAAAATGCCTAAGGTTTCTATACTAAGAGTTTGAGAAACTAAACCAAGAGCTGCAGGTGGAGGAGTCCTTTAGGCTAGAACGTGACAAGATGTCAAATGGGATGTCAGACCTGGGTCAAGAAAAGAGTTTCCTCACCTCAAGCCCAGCTCTTTCCTACGAATGCGCTGTCCTGATTTTCCCATTTATGTCTGATCCAGGGCTTTCTCCCTGCTGTTCTTGTAACATTTTCTTCTACTTATAGACTCAGCACAATCTTTATTTCCCATTTCAAGTTTTCTTACTTTCTCTTCTAAATTATTTCATCCTTTCATCTTCTGAGCTTTGTTTCATTGTTCACAATACTCACTAATGACATAAAATTTTTTAAAGATCATTTAGCTACCGCAGATGCCAGGGAGTTCAGCTTTTATATTTTCCTGAATTATCACTAGGGCCATTTTTGAAGTCAAAGGACTGGAAATTTAAATTTATCATTAAGAAATTAGATCCTTGTAGAAAAAAATTTTTTCTGTAAATCATCAGCTTTTTCTGAAAATCTGGAAACATATTCATAGGCTTGAGGGATTTTTTTAGAACAGTTTTATATTAGGGAAAGTTAGTTTTTCCACATTTCAGGATTTAGTTCCACTCTTGTCACTGACCACACTCCCCAAAGGATTATAAATCTTTCAGAATGAATACCAGAGGGCAAGAGCCAAAATATTCACCATACCGAGCCACAAATGTTAGCCAATTGCTATTCTTTAAATACCAGCTACGTCAAAGGATTTTTGAATGTTCGCTCTACTTTGTCCAAATGCCGTGAACATCTAGCTGAAGAGAAGCAGGGCGAATGCACTTCTTTTTCAATTAAATCTCTCCTGAGAACGTAATGAGTTGCCAATACTTATTTTCACATTTTATCACGCATTTGCATTTGTGAGGTTTGAAGAGCTGGAGAACACGTAGTAAAATATTATTTTACTAGCTTCTGAAGTTTTGAAGAAAGCTTTCAGGAAGCTTCCCCTTTCTTAAATTCATGCAATTCTTTTGCTAGTCGCCTTCCAGCTCCTGTTTCTTCTCAAACATCTCCAGGGTCTGTCGGCCTTCCAATCTTTTGCAGTCCACATTCCTTTCTACAATCAGGAGGCATTTGCTCACTCTCAGGAGCAGGTTTCAAACACGCAGAGAGTGAATGAATGTTGCTTCCTCTCGTTTTTCTCAAAATAGCTTTATTGAAAGATAAGATGAATTGAGGCTATTTTTCTAAACAACGTTTGTCATTTAAAGAAAGTCTTTGAAATAGAGGAGAATCACCCTGTCTAGAACAGAGTATAGCACCCCTCTTGCTGCTGCTAAGGAAGAAACAAACCTCTGAGAGAGCTGAAATGAAGACTGCACTTGGGGTAACAGAGCAAGCCTCAAGCCATGTTTTCACTCTTGCAGTGAGTAAAGCCCTGCACACTCACTACTTGCCAAGCCCGTGCTGGGTACTAGAGACACACCAGTGAGCAAGGACATGGCCCTTGCCTTTAAGGAGCTCACAGCTTCAGTAGAGGAGACAGGTGGTGAATTTTTTGACAGCCACACAAATCAATGAAAACTCTTAAGTCTGAGAAGTGCTCCAGGAAGAGGCACATGGCATATGAAAATGCACAAGAGGGCCTTCAACCGAGTATGAGGAAGCCGTGTCTGAGCTGAGAGCTGGACAATAAGCAGGAGCTTTTCCTGGTGGAAGAGGAAAGGGAAGCGACGAAAAGCATGCCAGGCAGAGGAGCAGTCTGTGCAAAAGCCCTGCGCGCAATGGAGCGCGGCACGCGTGAGAATCAAGCTGGCCGGGGGCACTGAAACACAGACGGGGAGAGAGGGCGGTTGAAGCTGAGTGGAAAGACCGGCAGGCAACAGAACCCTGAAGGGCCACAGGCCAGGCTGAGAATTTTAAGCTCTACTTCAGGATGGACGGGAAATGTTGAAGGTTTGCTGTCTGGGGGAAGAGGGGATTACTTTTTGAAAGATCACTCTGGCTGCAGAGGCCCCTGGCTGAGGCGTGGAGGGGAGCGCGTGTGGTCGTGTGGAGCCCGTTCATCCAGGAGGAAGGTGGTGGTGCCACAGGGGACTTTAGAAATGATCAGCTGGGTTCAGCAAAGGATGCTGTCGGTTACCAGACGAGGCAGCCCTAACAGAGCCGTCATGTGAAGCTGTCAAAACCCACATGTCAGCACCGGGACAAGCAGGAAGGAAGGGCCATCGTGGGGCCCAATGCCAGCTGGCTGTTTCCCACCGTCCACAGTCAAGAAGCAGCAGGTGACAGCGGGTGAGGCCTCGAGGCCATGGCACAGACATTCCAGCTGGATTTTTCTCAGCATTCTTTCCTCCAAACACATCCCTCAGAGAAAGGAAAGCTAGCTCCCACCAGTGGCTGTTCCTCAGTGCTGACAGAGGGCCTGTGCCCAGCTCTGAGGCTGGCTCAGAGACGTTCTTCTCCCAGCATCAGAAATGGTGAGAGAAGAGGGCTCAAAAACCACGCAAGGTCAAGGGAGTGAAATGTATCGCTCTGCCTTCCGTTTATTTGCAAACTTATTTTACCCTGAAGATTCAGCACTCATAAACCTAAGACTCAACAGAACTCCAAGGAAAAAGAGAAAATCCTGTTTCCAGAAGACAAAAATAATATTACTACTCCTAAAGAAAGTAGACTCAGATTGATGGAGCACAGGCTTGCTAAGTATTCTTATCAGCAACGGACGAGGAGCAGTACGATGATTCTCACAGAGACTACACATTATTTTCACACAGCAACGTAAGAAACAGGTGAGGTGGATGGCTGGGGAAAAGGCTTACCTGCTTTGCATCCTACACTGGAGCACCCAGGAGAGGGAGACCATCTGTGGGAGAGGGACAGCTGTTTCAGGGAAAGTGGAGGTGCATTCAAACTCCTGTAAACAGGGCACTCCTAAGGCCACGAGTGAGCGTAAGCCTAGGGCAAGGCCTAGGCCCAGAAAACACAGGGAGGACCCTGCACTTCACATTCGCCTTGGGCCGGCCTTCCTGATGGGCAGGTGAACTCTGACGCAGAGCTCCAGCCCAGGCAAGGCCAATATGCAAAGATGGTGAACAGAACGTTTTGCTTAGATTTGCTTGGTTTTGTTAGCTCTGGACACTTAAGAAAATCTCTGTCATATCACGAGCTGGTTACAAACTCAAGAAACACACATCTCAGGGAATAAATCCAAGAGTTAATATTTTAAAAATATTAAAATGTACAGTGTGCAACAAAAGATTACACACAAACAGGAAATAATGGCCCATTCAAAGGAAGAAGATAAAAATCCAGGAAACACCAACAAAGAAGACCAGTCTGTGGGCGTACCATAAACTGCTACAGTTGAAGACCACAATAACTAAATTGAAAACTTCTCAAGAGGGTTTCAACAGCAGACTGGAGCTGGCAGAAGAAAGAGTCAAAGAACTTGAAGACAAGATAACTGAAATGAGTCAAGCTGAGGAACAGAAAGAAAAAAAATTATACAAAGCAAAAATAGCCTAAGAGACAATACCAAGTGTATCAATAGACACGTGGGGGCAAGAGTGGGGTGGGGGCAGAAAGACAAGAAAGAGAGAAAGGGGCAAAAGGAATATTCAAAGAAACAATAACAGAATATTTCCCAAACTTAGCAAAATTGGAAGACCTAGAAAAAGAGGAGCAAACTAAACCCAAAGTTAGCAGAAGAAAGGAAATAAGATTAGAGAAGAGATAAATGAAATAGAGAATAAAAAGCAATAGAGAAAAACAAAACCCAAAGCTGGCTCTATGAAAAAATCAATAAAATCAACAAACCTTTAGCTAGACTAATGATGAAAAAGAAAGGACACAAACAACAAAAACCAGAAATGGCTTCACAGGGGAATTTTACCAAAAATTGTGAGAAGAATTAATAACAATCCTACTTAAACACGTCCCAAAAATTGAAGAGGAAGGAACACTCCCGAATTCATTCTATGAGACCAACATTACCTTCATGCCAAAGCCAGACACAGATACCAACAGAAATAAAAACTAGAGACTAATATCTCTTATGAACATACATGCAAAAACTGCCAACAAAATACTAGCAAACTGAATCCAACAGCACATTAAAACAATTATACACCATGATCAAGTGGAATTTATCTGATGTATGGAAGGGCAGTTCAACATAAGAAAATCAATGTAATATACCACATTAACGAAATGAAGGGGGAAAAAAAACACATGATCATCTCAATTGATGCAGAATGTAGAAAAGGCATTTGACAAAATCCAGCGAACTTTCTTTCTTTCTTCCTTTTCAGAAAAAGAATTTTATTTTTCACAGTCAAAGCTGGGTAAAATTTAATAGTGTTTTTCCAGAAGATTTTTCAATACACCCATTTAAGTGTACATTTAATGAGTTTTAATAAATGTATATATACTTGTATAATCATAAACATAATCAATATATAGAACCAGTTCCTAGCATCCCTTTCCAGTCAATACCCCCAACTCTCTGGTCCAAGGCACCTGCTAGCTTGCTTCCTGTCAGTAAATATTAGTACATTTGTTTTTTTTTTTAATCTTTTAACTTTCATTCTAGTAATATACATGACCCAAAACTTCTTCAACTGCATTCACATACCTAATTCACCGCTGTTATACTCAAAATAATGTGCGACCATCATCACATCCATTTCCAAACCTTTATAATCAACTGAAATAGAAATTCTGTACAAATTAAGCAACATCTCCCTATTTTCTACAATCAAGCTATCCCCTGGTAAGCTATATTTTAAATTCTAACTCTATGAATTTGCTTACTGTAATTAGCAAAGCATATCAGTGAGATCATACAATATTTTTCCTTTTGTGTCTGGCTTATTTCACTCAGCATAACATCCTCAAGTTTCATCCCATGCTGTTGCATTCCTTTTTATAGCTGAATAATATTCCACTGCATGTATATACCATATTTTGTTTATCCATTCATCGGTTGCTAGACATGGGTTGCTTCCATCTTTTAGCAATTGTGAATAATGCTATGAACATCATTGTAAAAATACCTGTTCAAGTCCCTGTTTTCAGTTATTCTAGAAATATACCTAGTTACAGGATTGCCAGGTCATATGGTAGTTCTATATTTATTTCCTGAGGAGCTGCCAAACTATCTTCCACAACAGCTGCACCATTTTACATTGCCAACAGTAATGAATGAGTGTTCCCCTTTCTCCACATCCTCTCCAACACTTGTAATTTTCTGTGTTTTTTTTTTTAATAGTAACCATTCTAGTGGGTGTGAAATGATATTTCATTGTGGGTTTAATTTGCATTTCCCCAATAGCTAGTGATGCTGCGCATCTTTTTATCTGCTTTTTAGCCATTTGTATATCCTCTTTGGAGAAATGCTTATTCAAGTCTGTTGTCCATTTTTAATTGGGTTGTTTGTCTTTTTATTGTTGAGTTGTAGGATTTCTTTACATATTCTGGATATTAAACTTTTATTGGATATGTGGTTTCCAAATATTTTCTCCCATTGAGTAGGCTGCCTTTTCACTTTCATGACAAAGTCCTTTGATGCACAAAAGTTTTTAATTTTTAGGAGGTCCCATTTATCTATTTTTTCTTTCGCTGCTTGTGCCTTAGGTGTAAAGTCTAAGAAAAAATTGCTTACCAGCATCCTTTCTTGATAAAAACACTTCAAAAACTAGGAATTGAAGGAAGCTTCCTTAACATAATAAACAGAATATATGAAAAAACCCACCAAATATATATGGAAGGGTAAAGGGTGCTGAATAGCTAAAGCCACACTCATATTTATGGCCAATCGATTTTTGACAAGGGTGCCAAGTACACTCAACTGGGAAAGAATGGTTGCTTCAACAAATGGTGATGGGAAATCTTGATACCTATATACAAAAGAATGAAGTGGGACCTCTACCTCATACCATAACACAAAAATCAATTCAAAACAGATCAAAGACCTAAATATAATAGCCAGAACCATCAAACTCCTGGAAGAAAATGTAGGCAATCATCTTCAGGACATTACGTTAGGCAATGGTTTCTTAGAATTTACACCCGAAGCACAAGCAAGAAAATACAATATTAATAACAGGAACCTCATCAAAATTAAAAAGCTTTTGTGCATCAGAGGACATTACCATGAAAGTAAAATTACAACCAACACAATGGGAGAAAATATTTGGAAATCACATATCTAATAAGGTACAGTATCAGAATATATAAAGAAATTCTTTCACTCAAAAACAAAAAGACAAGCAACCCAATTAAAAACTGGGCAAAAAATTGAATAGACATTTCTCCAAAAAAGATATACAAATGGCCATGAAAAGATACTCAACATCATTAGCCGTTAAGGTAATGCAAATCAAAACCACAATGAGATACCATTACATACCTACTAGAACGGTTACAATTTTAAAAAGCAGGAAATTACAAGTGTGGGATAGGATGTGGAGAAATAGGAACACTCATTTATAGCTGGTGGGAATGTTAAATGGTGCAACTGCTGTGGAAGACAGTTTGGTGTTTCCTCAGAAAATTAAATATAGAATTACCGTATTACCCAGAAATCCCACTTCTAGGTATGTACCCAAAAGAATTGAAAGCAGGGACTCATACAGATATTTGTTGATGTTCATTTTCACTGTTGTCAAAAAATCAATGAATGGATAAACAAAATGTGGAATAAACAATGTATGAAGTTCTGGTACATGCTGAAACGTGGATGAAACTTGAAGACATCATGCTGAGTGAAGTAAGCCAGACAATAAGGGTAAACATTGTATGATGTGATATGAAATGATTACACTAAGCATACTCATAGAGCCAGAACCCAGAATATGGCTTCCAGGGGAGTAACAGGTATGAGCCCGTAACATTGTGTTATCATACTCATCTAGTTTTCTTTACTCGGCTTTTTCTCCACTCTTACCTATTGATCCCTGCCCCAGGGCAAGGAATGTTTAAAGCTCAAATATTTAAAACTTAACATTTTACTTGTGGAAGTGCAGATTCCTGGTTGGAGAGGAGACACTTCCCCATCACTTTGGTCCCTCACTACTTGGACCCCAGCTCTGGATGTCTGAAAAGACCAGGAAGGCCCGTGAGCACTGGTATCATGAAAACCACACTCAGGGTTATGGGGAGTGGGGCGTCATACTTCATTCTGCAAAAGGACTAAATTCTTTTCAGAAATTAACATTCATGCTTACTTTCACTAAGGAGTTAATCTAATCCGTCTTCTAAGGATTAAATCATTTTTATGGTCCAACCACAAATTACTTCTTTTTTAAAAATCATTTCCAATGTTTATTATGATGTTAATTTTTTAAAAAAGAACTAGATAGAACATTGCATATACTGTATTATCACAAATTGCAAATACACTTAAATTGTACAATTATATACACATATTTATGTAACCTGTAACCTTTATGTCACCCATGATTATTATCATTGGGAGAATTGTGGGTGCTTTTATCTCTGCAAATTTTCTGTATTTTTCTTTAATGAGTATAAATTATTTTCATGACAAAAACAAACTTTACTTTGCTTTAGAAGTAATTTTCACTGGTCCTTTTATGTAATATAATCTTGGTGTCTTTTGAGGTTACTTTTTAAAAATTAATATATACAACTTCCTTGATGTCTAATTTTCCACCTCCTTTCTTTCCCAGAAATGACAGTGAAATACGAATACTACCAGTAATTTGGATGGTGCCCCGGGAAGAAAATGTCCATGTGATTCCTATAAACTCATGAAAAGTCAACTGATCTTAGAAGTCATTCTTCAAAAAGATACAAACCTGTTAAGAAGTTCCAAAAGCAGTGGATTTTTATATTTTTTATTGCACTATTTTCTTGGTCCTATGGATTTAGTATTTGCTAGCTTTTTATCACACCCCTTTTCAAAATCAACACTGCTAAAATTTCCATTATTTCAGATCTCCTCTAAGGAAATGCCTTGCCTTCTCAATACATTTTAACTAAGTATATTATATGTTCTCTAGCTATTTCCTACTAAAATAGTGGACAATTGGTAGGCCAAATTGATGTTCAAACTAGTTTTATTCTACATATCACTAATAACAAAGTCCTAAACTCTTATTATTAATTTATTAACAAATCAGTAAATTTGTTGGGTTAATTTATTAATTAATGTCAGCTTAGGTAAAATTTCTGGCTGCAATTATTTCAACCACAATTTTGTTCAAGAAGCGATTCAAGATGGCCTATAAGGAAGTGTGCAATACAGGCTAAAGAAAAAACAACGAGAAAACTGGAGACAAAGACAAAATTGGGCTAGGAAAATAAAATGGCAGCCAAAGGATGGCTGACCACGAAGCCCTAACCGCCTGCTGGGGGTGGGCTGCCAAGGCAAACAGGAGCAGTGTGGTCTGAGGGGAGCAGAGACGGCAACGAAGCTGCCCAGCAAAAGCACAGCTACTCCTGAAACCAAGAGGCTGGAGAGGATTCTTGGACTAGAACAGAGGGCATCCAGCGGCAAGCCCAGGCACGTTTCACAGGGCTGTTTCTTAAAATGCCGCTCTCAGCAGAAGCCAGTGGCGTCCGAGTCGATAAATGCCAAGCAGCTATAGGCAATGCAATCTCAGTTTGCACCTTCTTACTGGTCTGACTTCATCCAGAAACAGATCTTGAAGGATGTGCGTGAAGGGGAGGACCGCAGTCTTCAGGCACTCTAGATCATCGATTGCCCCTCTGAGCTTTTGAAAGGTGTTAAATGGAAGCAACTTTAAGGTTGCCCCAGGATTGAATTAGTCTGTGTACAATTAATAGCAGTATTATAAATTTCTAAAATTTAAAAATGGCAGGTCATTTAATCCCATCTTGAATCATTTTGGGGGTATATTTTCAGGCAAAATAGAGATGTGATTTCAAATGGCCCTTTTTTGATAATGGGCATTTAATAAATTAGATTCTAAACTATGTACATCATTTGGCTGGGGAAAAAACAATCCCAAATCCTATACCAATTAGAAAAATACTATTTTATATCACTTCAGTTAATTTAGTTTCTGCGTCAATGTGAAAGAATGAGTCTACTTTGTAATAAAGATAAAAGGGGTTTAATTTTTTGTATGTAGACAATATAAACAAATACTTAAAAACGTTTTAAGCAAATACTTAAAATGTGTTCACTTCTTACACTACATTATTTAAGAAAACAATGCAAGTTCTGCTGAGTAGCAATTTTGCTAGGTGGTAGCATTTAAACATCCCATGATTTCTAACAGTTGTGTTTTTTTTTTCCATAAAGGTGCAAAGCCCTTCTCTTTTTCACTAGGACTGCTTCTTTAAAAAAAAAAAGAAAAAAAAGTTACTCCACATTAGTGTCATGGCCTTGAAGTTTATTTGGGTGCGTAAACAGGGAACATTGTTTCCCATTTTTGAGAGATTCTTTTTACCAAGAAAAACACTGTATGATCACATTCTTCTTCATGTCTTTAAGCGAAAGAGCACACTCTGATTCTGCCTTCCAGAAACCAGCGTTGAATTCCCCTGTAGGAAGCACTCCCTGTTTAAGTAGTCTTTTACTCAAATGACGAAAAACAACCCAAAGAGAAGACACGAAGGGACAACAGCAGGGTCTGTGGGCCTGGGGGCGCTGAATTCCTTTCTCGGTGGGACAGAGAGCCGGGCAACGGGCAATAAAGACACAAGCCTGGACGGCGGCCCGGGCGGGCAGCCACCGCCTGTGTGGCCTGGAGGGAAGGATTTCTCAGCTTTTCCACCAATGAAACGAGGGTAAGGCTACCTGCCTCTCCATCCCCAAAACCGGAGTCATGGGAAAGGAATTTAATTAACTGGAATGAACTGTAAAGGGCATCAAATCCCCTTGATGAAAAATCACATGTAACTTCCAATTTCCACTTAGAAGAGCGCTTTGACCAGTTTTGGTTTGTGGGGCTTTTTTACCAGTCATGCACGGTCATGGGGGAACCAAGCCCCACAAAGGGGGTCTTCAGCAAAGGGCTGGGGGCCAAGAACGACTCTGCCAAGGATTCCCCTCTAGAGGGGAACTTCACGCCCAGGAAGGTCCAGGCGGCTCGCTGCCAGTGGTGTTTCCCTCGGGGCCCTCGGTAGATGTCACAGGACCAGTCCCTACCACCCTGAGGAACCTCCCAGAACCTTCACCTTCCAAGGCCTGAAACTTCTGCATTTGTGGAGAGAGGAGAGAGCGGAAGAATAACTAGCAGAGCTCCCTGGCTGGTGGGAAAGGTGAAACGAACACCGATATATTATGAATTTGATCATATAGAAAAAAAGTAGCCGCAACCCCTCGCCGGTACATCTGGGGGGAGGTGAGCATCAGTGGGGGGGGGGGG
>JAQZBX010011167.1:0-11736 GCA_029593785.1 Cabassous unicinctus | reverse complement strand
AAGCTTTGTAGGAGCTTTAAAAATAGGCATTTTTCTCTTTTGCTTCAAACTTTCCTAATCATTTATCTTCCTTTAATTAAACTAGATGCATAAAATTACTTCATTCAAGATGAAAAAAAAAAAGTTAAAGAAGCAATTTGTTTATAAGGTAGCAAAGTAAAGAGAAACTGTTAACATGGGAATTTTTATCCAAAAATAGTGCCTTAGTGAACTTAACTCAGGGGAGAGGCAGGTACTTTCTGACTAGCTAGGAAGAAGTCACATTACATAACGATAAAAGACAAAGGCGGGTCTCCATGCTCCCTCCTCCGTCCCATTCATTCTCCTGGCTCCCAAAACATCTCATTTACAAGGAAGAATCTGACCTTCTGGTCCTTTATTCCCAACAGCTGCACGGGCTTTTCCATTGGGTGCTTCCCTCGCTCTCTCTAAATGTAATCTGCCCCAAGCCAAGCACTCCGCACGCTGGCTGGCCTTCCCGGCCATTTCTTCTCAGCCTCCGAGGACGGCCTATTCCAAGTCCCCAACACGTCCTTCTCATCCACGCCATCCCCCATCACCAGCCTGCTATCTCCTCCCACCCAGAGTCATTTTGGTTTTTTGTTTGTTTGTTTTTATGTTTATAAATAATGCCTTTTTTTTTCATTTGCATATGTACGTATATATATATTTATTTATTTTAAAGAAACTTTAGAGTCCATCAATATAGGAGGATTCCCATATGCCCCCCACACATACACTTTTCCCCATTAACAACATCCTTCATTAGTGTGGTACATTAGTTACAACTGATGGACACATTTTGAAGCATTGCTACTAACCATGGACTATAGTTTACATTATGGTTTACACTTTGCACTGCACATTTTTATAGGTTTTGACAAAATGCATAATGGCTTGTGTCTGTCATTACAATGCCATTCAGAACAATTCCACTGTACACCTGGCTTCATCCTTCCAAGTCCTTCTCGCCCCAATGCTCCCTGCTCCCCCCCGCTGGACTCTCATCAAAATCCCAGGTGCAGAAACAGGTATCCCACAGGGAGGAGGTGCACCTGGGGAAACAGCCTTGGGAACTGACCCCACATTCCTCCATTACTGCAAGTGCTCGGGGATGAGCTGGGCTTGTCACCAACGACTCAGCCCTGCAAGCAGGCACGGCATAAAGTCCCAGTGAGAACGGCAGAGGGCCTCTTGAAGGACCTAAAGGGATGTTCAACTTGCCCAGCCACCTTCTAAGTGTTCATGTGGGGGGCGTCGAGAAGGTCAAGGCCAGGGAAGCTCACTCTCCAGGCAGGAACCAGCCTTGTGCCTCCTGCTCTGTCTGGGTAGAGGAGGCTGTATCCTTTATTTGTATTGAAGAAGTTCACATGCTTCGCCTGCATCCGGCGGGGGGGAGGGGGGGGCGGGGGGCCTCTGTGTCAATTGTTGTCACTCTATTTAGGAAAACCTGTTTAGCAGGAACTGGGGCTAAGCCGCAGCCAGCCTTCACCTGGGCCCAGCTTGAGTCCCGAATCCACAGAGAGTGATGGCAGACACATCAGGTCCGTGACCTAGACACAGCCTGCCCTGGGTGCCCTTCGAGGCTCACGTCTGAACTTCCACCTCTGTGACTTCTCTGGCCCAGACCAAGCCTCGGTGGCCCTGACAGGTCAACTGTACAGAAGGTGAGCTCGGGAGCCGATCAGCCTCACCCACACCCTGCCACACACACCCTCACACACACACTCTAGCAATTACTTAGCTGCTGCGTCTGCATTATAAAATGGTAGACCGAGGCCACGGTGCAGGCGGTCACCAGCATGCCACACCTCAGCATGTAATGTCAGCGTTTCCTCAAGCACCTGCCAAGGAAGACCGAGACCTTCCCAGAGCCCCAGTGTCCAGCTGGTGCATGTGTGACCTCACCTTGCTCAGTGGGGACCAGCTGCAGGAGGCAGGGCGGCCACTCCACCCTTGGACGAGTAATAGCGCCCCAGCTGAGCCTGGAGCCTCAAGTGGCAGCTGCAGGGGAAATGCGAAAGGGGACTAAAGCCTGGTGCTAACCTAGCCTCTGAGATCCCACCAAACCACCAAAAAGCTGGCCCACAGCACTCTTGGATTTACTGATGCTATAGTATTAAATTCCATACCCAATCTACCTCCAATCCACATAAAAGTGGATTTCAATAGGCTCTCAGTCGGGTCCAGAAAGTCATCCTTCCTGTTTAAGAACACACAAACGTGGATGAAGTGCAGCTCTACTTATGCTTATGACCTATGGACAGCTTACCTGGCTGACCTCCACGTTAATTTACAAGACTTGTGACTTATCAGTTCACATTTCAAAGAAAAGAAATCCTACAGCTCTCCTACTATATTTCACAAAGGCCCTCCACATATCTTATTCAGAAATGTTACTGAATTTTTCAGAGAGACTCATTGAATTAGTGCATACAAATTAACAAACCGTTTCCCCGAATCATTGGAAAGGATCACAAGCAAAACATTTTAACTGCAAGATTTTGAAGTAGTCCCGACCAGAGGAGAAAATAATATCCATATGCTAGCAAATGCAGCGATGCAATATTATATCTACAACAAAAAAGGAGCAGAGAAAGGAGGAAAGAGGGGCGCAAGGGAAGGTGGGGGAGGCATTGACCTGTGACGAACGTGGCTCAGAGGAGGGACACTGCCCCACACCATCTGGGCAGGGGGTGAAGGGCAAAGCTGGGTTCATTAGCAAAATACCCTGGAAGATACTGAAATGAATTTAAATGGCCCCTGAACTCAAGGGGTGGCTGACAAGACAGACAACCTGAAACATTACATAGCAGAAGGCTGACTAAGTACTTGTCAATAAGGCAGCTGAAAGAGGCTTTATTGCTTCATTTGGAATTAGGATATCAAGCCATTAGCTAGGGTGAAAAAAAGAAGCTGGAAGGTTGGCAAGTGAAAATGCAATGGTGTCATTAATTTAGAAAATTTAATTGTTTCTAAAAAGCCAGATTAAAAGAATATATAAAATTTACAAGTTGAAATGAGCGTACGTCAAAGCCAAATAATTAAATGCAAAATCGCTTTGCTAAGGTGCCAAGATCTGAGCTCATAGCTCTGGATAAATAATAAGCTAAAGTTCATTGACTATTTGGGTATTAATGAGCTCATCAAAATTTTTCAACAATCACAGACATTGCACTGCTTGGAAAATGGTAAGTAGAAAGTCAGATCAACATTAACATTTTTCTGCTAGTTTAAGTCCACATTTAAGGCATACTTTTATAATTGAAAATGTCAGTTGCCTTTCTTTTGAGATTACCTAGAGACACTCAATTATGCATGTCACAGACCTTTAGAATCCTTTTGTGTCTCCCTATAAAACTTTTATCTGTGTTAAAAACCTTGAAATCGTTTGTAGATATACTTTTTCTTTTATTGGCTATGTTAAGAATATTTACCTATGGGAACTATAAGAACTCCAAGAAATTTACTGTCTGGCCAAAAGTATCACATTTGCACATGATTTATTGACGAATAACTTGTGCAAGCTTAAACAGCACTTCATCAATAAACATTTTCCTTAGCAGAAGGGACAGAAACGGTGAATCTCTTTTGACCTAATACTAGGTGGACTTATCCTAAATAGCTAAAAAACTCAAGATAGTTATTCACTAATTAGACTACTATGAGAAACTCTGTTATGTCCACTGGGAGGACATTAATGGAGGATCTTTTTCATTACCTCACACAGCCTCTGCCCCATTACGCCCAAAGGAAGAAAATTCTTTTGGCTCTTGGCACCAGGATAAGTTACACTCATCAGCAACTGAGTTATTTCTATCTTAGCACGGTAAGTCTTTGAACTCACTGTATTTCCCTCTGTCTGTTGGTTGTTGGAAAGCTTAAAGCAAAAATTGAGCACGTCAATAGGACTCCATGCCCTATAGATTTTCTATAACAGTAAGACACGATAAAAATAATTATTGCTAACAGCTATTGAGTACTTTCTGCTAAGCACTCTATATGTGTTATATTTCATTTACTATTCATAACAATCCTAAAACATGAGAACTTTTATTTTCCCTCCTTGACCAATGAGGAAACCAAAGCATAGAAAGGTCAGTTAAGCCACCCAAGGCCACTGAGCTAATCCGTGGCAAAATTCCGGCTCAACCCAAGTCTTTCCAACACCAAAGATCTTGCTTCTGATTCCTCCATTATTCTGCTCACGGCCCATTTTATTTTTGGGCCCCTTTGACTCTATTCCCTTTTACTACTGAAATAGAGATCACAGATCAGGACTCTTGGATAAGCGACGATGGCTCCCAATTCTTCTTCCAAAAGGTGGGGTCCAGAACCCCAAGCTCCTGTCTGGCTCGTCACTCACTACGGAGACAGCGATGGGTGGCAAAGTCCTCCACAGCCATTTCCCCTCCCTAGATGACATTCATTTGAAGAGCTGATGGAGAGGGAGTCCCAGGCTGCCCTGGGGCTCAGACAAGGGGCAGAGGCGCTGCTGCGCAGGTCTCCTGAGTCTCCCAAGCCTGGACATGCCAGCTGTGTGTGGCGGCCGCCGGGCTGCGATGCCACGGGTATGCGTGGGTGAGCCCTGAAATCAGCCTGTGCACTGAGCCAGTGTCTCCAAATTCCCAATTGATACTAATCTTCAAGACTCAGGAATAAAAAAAATCAGAATTTCCAGGAAATCTCAGGAATTCCACAAGTCTTAAGTTATTCTGTATTTTTCCTAACAGCCTTTTTTAAAATGTATTTTTAGAGAATAATGAGGGACCATAATAAACAGTAGATCATTTTCTGTGATAGTTATGTTAAAAATGTGAGAGGTTTTCTATAAAAGAAAAACTATTAATAAATGCACGTTTTAAAATTATGAAGCAATATGTTGTGACAAAATTATATGTTGCAAGAACATGTAAAAATGGCCTCTACCTGATACAGAATTTTTTTTTTTTTTTTATCCCCCCCTTGCTGCTTGTGCTTGCTGTGTCCATTCGCTGTGTGTCTTCTCCGTGTCTGCTTATCTCCCCCTTGCTGTGAGCGCCCGCTGCATCAGCCCACCGCGCCGCGCGGGCTGGCCTGCCCTCACAAGGAGGCCCCGGGAAGCGAACCCGGGGCCTCCCATATGGTAAACGGGAGCTCTATCGATTGAGCCACACCCGCTTCCCTGATATAGATATTTGATAACAGGAAACATTAAAATAGGGGAACCTGAACACAAAATAAATGCCAAATAAACAGCATTTTAAAAATCAAAAGATGGCATCAAAAATATTTAATATTTATAAGATATGATTCTTAAAGTGAAATTTCAATCATGCAAAACATCATCCTATCCAGTAGTCCACCGTCCCCAGAGATGGCTCCCTCTTCTGTTTGCTCATTGTTTGCGCTCGTTGTCTGCTTGTTGTTTTTGTTGGGTTTTCTGGTTGTTTGTTTTGTTTTGGTTTTTTTGGCTTGTTGTCTGTTTTTTCTTTAGGAGGCACCAGGAACCAAACCGGGGAGGCAGGCACCCAACTGCTTGAGCCACATCCGCTCCCCTATCCAGTAGTTTTGGTCTTTGTTTCATGACAAATATTCCAGATGTTAAAAAATTTTCTTTCATTTTGCATTGACGGTCAAATTATTAAGAGGCTTCCAAAAGCATCACCAAATTGAGCGTTTGTGTTTGCTTCTTATAAACTCATTTCCTTTTATAATGATGAAAATATGTTATCTGCTTGCCCTGATTTTGGTTTGGCTATGGAATTGATACTATGTTTGCTAATTCTGATTGTAGGTCAGTTTCTGGTTTCATGGTGGATTATTCCACAAAATGAGTATCTCTGAATATTTTTCTGCTAAAATGTTTACAAAGGATAAATTGTAATTTATAGTGAACTGGAAAATGCCAGGAAACATTACTGGGTAGTATCCAAATAACATTCAGATCGCCTAACAAACTGGGCAAGATGACACAGAATTACAGGTCGAAATGACAAAGTTAAAGACTTATTTTCCCTTCAAAACTTGTTATTTCTTGGAACATCACTCAGGATTTGTATAAAGGATACCATGGACATAAACTTATTAATATTTATTTTTGCAAGAATGACTCATCCTTATTAGCAGACAAAACCACGAGCACACACTTATCATGTGGCAGCAGCTGCAAGCCAGGCTGACGCATGGCGCACCGTCTTGGCCCTCCCGCTTACTCCTTTCCTGGGCCCTGCAAACCTCCACCTTAACCTTAACCTTTGTCGTTTCCTGCTCTTGCTTTCCACGTCAGTGGAGTCCTCGGAACCAGTGAGGTCTCTGTGCTGACTATTAAGCTCTAATTCTAAAAGAATTATAATACTCTTTCCCATTTTCCCAATATTTTGACAAATTTTTCTTGGGATTCAGGATTCATAAAAACATATAAGTGATTCTGAGAAATGCTGGGAATTCCAGCTGAGACCACATCCACTGGAGGAAGGGGGTACGGTTTTCTTACAGCCAAAGCTCTTGGGCTCACTATGCCAACACTGTATCCATCCAGAGAGGGCTTTTGTCTAATTTGCAAAAAGGCGCATATTGGTTACACATGCCAATTTGCCATCACCTCAAAGGCACAGGGAAATTATCCTTTAGCAATTTAGGAGTCACATAAATGCCTTTAAATATGCAGCATATTTTCCACTGCCTGTTTCAGTCACTCCCGGTTTCAGTGATATGATGAAACTGCAGTAGACCAAGCCCCTGGCAAACTCCCTGGATTGATTTCACCAAAGACATGGCAAAGCAGAAGGAACATTTGTGTTAAGTCAAAATGTTGTTACACATTTTCTGAATTACAGCTTTGGACATGGCCTAGGTATTACCAATACTCGCTATCCATTATCAGAAATGGATATTTATTCTGGGCTTCGGCAAGTCATTTTTCCTTGCCCCCACCCCCTTTCAAGTAACTAAAACATTTTTTTGACCAGTTATCATGTCAAATATTTTCATATACGTTATTTTACACAATAGATATACACACATTCTCAGCACCTACAAAGGGTCAGGCACCATGCTACCTCATTCAAATGTGTTTCTCACTCCTTAAAAATAATCCTACAGGATTAATTTCATTCCATGGGTTGAGAATATTAAAGATCAAAACCATAACTTTTCAAGAGCCACGCTGCTAGTAAACAACACAGCCTAGAACTTAGCCTGAGTCAACTTCAAAACAGCATTCTCTTTCCACTACACCATGCTGCAATGCATAAAATGGTGAAAGTCACCAAAAAAATCTCTGGATGCAACTTGGGCTTTACATCACATAAATTCTGTGTATGTTTCCACTAAGCAAATCTTGTTTATTCATATTTTAATTTTATTAACTGTACAATAAGCTAAAACTCTATTAATCATGAGAATCTTTTTCAAAAATGGTCAAATCCAAGTCTGACAAGCATATGTAGGTGGACAATGTAAGGGCACCAAGCATGCATGCAGAATTCCCTAACACGGTATCTTAGCTGCAGTTACAGTAGAAGAGCAGTGACGGGAATGCCGTGTGACTGATGGGAATTTCTGCTGCCACCACGCCATCCAGCTGAAGGGGAAGGGAGAACACTGCTGCGGTGATTCATGTGCCCCTCCCCACCTGCTGCCATCCACAGAGGACGGATCTGGGCAGCCTGGTTGCTCCGTGAGGACCGACCTCACTATCTTCAGGGTAATAAGACCTCCCCCTGGGTGCACTTAGGTAACAGCAGGGAGGCTCACTACCTTTATTTGAAAGAACCATATAATAAACTTGGAAGAATATACATTTTTTTAAAAGGATTTAAAGGGAACATTGCAAACAAAAGACAAAAGTTCTTCCTCACCTTTAAATATTTCACCAGCTTCTGAATTTGCCAATATTCCGAAGGCAAATCAGCATTTGCTTCCTGCCGATGATCAGGTGGTTCTTCATCTTCCTCACTCTCTGAGGAACTCTCGCTAACGATATCCTCAGGCTTTTCAAACCCCTTCCTGAGAACAACAGCGACAGCAGGCAGGTGGTTATCATATCTCAGCAACACCCACGTAAGCAGAGGATTAGATACCAGCAGCTCCTGACTTCTTTGTCAGGAGCTACGCGAGGAGATGAGAAAATCCACGGACTAGCAGGTGCAGTTCAGTATTTTTGCTCCGGGTTCAATAACAATGAAGAGAACTGGGCGACCGGAACAAGGGCATGAAGTAGATGCCCAAAGGCCATTCTGCACAATAAGGCCGCCTCGAGTCACATGGGGCCATGTGCGTTTACATTTACTTATTTAATTAAAATGGAATGGAGTTAAAAATTCAGTTCAAGTGCTCCACGGTCACCTGTGGCTGGTGGCTACCACACTGGACAGTGCAGATAGAGACTATTTCCATCATTTCAGAGCATTCTAGTGGACAGTGCTGCAAATGCCCTCCGGTAACAGGGTCTCCCTTACCAAAGAAGAATCAAGATCCAGCACTCCCTCTCCGTGAGGCCCAGGCTAGAGTGCCTGGGAGGGCACTAGATGCCATAACAGATGTCATCAGCCATAGACGCAATCAACTGACTGATGACTGAAGTCCGTGAAGTGTCCTTGCAGTTACAATCAGGCCAGTGCTTGCTTGACCAGACAGCTGGGCACCATCACCTGGCCAAGTTGACATATGAGCCTAACCATCACAGTGGCCATTCTAAGATATACCCACAATGCCTCTCTCCTAATTCTGAAATATAAAAAGCTCTAAAAACTGAGTTTTTTTCCCACTGGGCCTAAGCTCATTTGTTGTCAATACCTGATGTGAATTATTTCTCTTACTCAGTGTGAATATTCACATTTTACTAGTGAAATGCAATTACAGGTTACTGGTCCAAATCCCCCTCCAGGTGTTATATTATATACATTATATGCACCTTATTTGCTTTTGTATTTTTGTTTTTTTAATCCCCAAGCATATTTGGCCACAAGCATCCAGAATAGGGGATTGCGGATAGATATTGCCACATTTTCATTCTTCCAACAATCTATGAGGTTGTTGGTATTATTATCCTCATTATAGTGGCTAATGAGGTAGAACTAATTTGAACAAAGCCCCATAACCAGTAAGTGTCTAGGTTAAAAGAAATAATTGTATGAAGGGAGCTGTCCATCCTGGTTCCATGATGACCTGGGGTAGTCACTTAAGCTCTATGTGCCTCAGTTTTCTCACCTGCAAAATGGGGGTGATAACAGTAATCACTAGGTAAAGAGCTCACAACTGCTACAGAATAAGCATGAAATGCCTGTTAGGTATTGTTATTACTATCATGCGCTCATTCAAGAAATGCATCGTGAGGGCCTGGTGGTGCTAGCCATCAGGGAAGGCTGCAGGACGAGGCTGTCTTACAGTGCCTTCCTCAGGTTATGAGGAAAGCCGTGCTCAGGCTTTTGTGAAGTTTGTTTGTTTGTTGAGGATCTGATTTGTTTCAATCTTGTGGACCCCATGAATTATGTAATTCATCGGGTTTTTGTCTTTGCCTTCATCACCAGCAAGTTCAGACTCAAATCTGCTGTCGATGAGCAATAACTAAGGCCCCCGTGTTATTTTCTATCTCAGCACCTTGTCTATTTCCATATGGCCTTAATCACAATATGAATTTTTTTATTTATGTGCTTTCATGTGTATGGTCTAGAAAGCTCCATGGGGGCAGAAGCTTTGGCTCTCTTGATCACTGTTATCTCCAGGTCTTAGCAGATAGAATGCATTCAATAAATGCCTGCTGGATGAATGTAGGAATCAAAGCATGAATGCATGAGCAAATGAACAAACACATAAATGAACTGAGGCTACATTAAAATTTGGGGAGGAGAGCTTTTCTGGTGACGAACTCCAGTAAGTGCCAATAGGAGTGGGCTGGTAGGGAGAAGCCAGCAGTCAGAGGAGTTGAAGCCAACAAACTGCTAAGCCAAGACATGAGACCGGCCTTCCACTTGGACTGGTGGGAAGCGGGGTGACGGTGACAGTGAGGCAAGGCCAGGTGGTCCATCAGAGACGAGAGCCAGCAAAGAAAGAGGGTGTATCAGCCTCAAAGGCCAGGAGATCTCACAGCCTCAAAGACACGTGCAGAGGAGAAAGCTGCCTCTTCTCTGCAGGGCCCTGCGGTTAAACGGGCCTTGAGGAGTGGAAGAGCCTGCAAGAGAATCACTGTCCCCCTGGAAGAGTTTCGATCAACGCCAGGTAGGAGACGAGGAAGCCTGGGGTAGACAGGTTGAGGATGTCAAGAAATTCTTAGCCTTACAGTGTGGGGAGTCAGAGGGAAAGGGTTACAAGGAGGAACAAGGTGGCAGAGCCGTTCAGGTGGAGGTAGCAGAGCGCAGGACGGGGCTGAGGACGCAGCAGGCAGGTCTCAGGTGGGTCTGCACTTAAACTATGCCCAGGGAGAGGACTCCGCCAGGCACCCAGTGGAGAAGCGTGGCCTTTTCAGGTCACCATTCCTCACAAGCGTTATGGACACTCTAGAGGGTGCAAAGGAAACCAATCAGGACTGAAAATATTAGATATTAAATAAGGATTTACAAAAATATGAGTGGACTCATGATAGCCATGCTCAAATTAAAGACAGACCATCACGATTAGGAGGAAGTAGACTTTGCGCCTCACTGCTCTGGAAGATTCTAACTCCACAGCAAGCTCATGGGCACGGGCTGGTTCATTCGAGCCTTTGTGTTCGTATCTAATTCATTCTCATTTTCTTTATCTCTTTCCTTTCCCCTCCTTTCTCCAACTCCTTTGTGTTCTTGTCTTTAAAAGTCTTTTCTAGTCTATTCCATTTGGGAGCATAGTGGGAAGATGAGTAATTTTTAAGTTTTATTAATTTGTGAGGGTCTATGAGTCCCCTAATTTCTCACAAGATTTTTAGCCCAGAGAGCCCCAATTCTTGCATTTCCAAATGGTCCACAATGAAAGTAAATGCCTGAACTGAAATGCCTGCTCCAATTCAGACTAAGCCGCAGGAACTGACTTCCAGTTTCATGTATTCGCTTCTTCAAAAGATGAAAGGAAAGCTGAGTTGGTTACAGAGAAAAACCCAGTAGAGATCAGGTCCAATTAAGACACAGTTTCAATTTAACTCAGAGACTCTAGATTGAAGCTTATACTATAACAAGTCCGAATTCTCAAAAGACACTCTAAATTTACCCTCCCTGAGCCTAACAAACTCCTGGGATAGAGGAAAGAGTGTACTGGGTCTTGCTAATCACTCCAATATCACATAAAAAATCAGTACAGGACTTGTATGCTGAAAACTACAAAATGCTGATGAAAGCAATCAAGTAAGATCTCAATAAGTAGAAGGGCACACTGTGGTTATGGACTAGAAAACTCCACATAGTAAACACACCAATTATCTCCAAATTGACATATAGACTTACGGAAATTCCTATCAAAATAACAGCAAAATTGCTATAAATATAGACAAGACTATTCTAAAATTTATGTGGAAATGGAAAGGAATTAGACGAGCTAATTTTATTTTAAAAAGTGAGAGAAATCACTACCCAATTTCTAGATTACAGAGTTACAGTAATAAAGACTGTGGTATTGGCAGAGGGCTAGGCAAAAATTCAATTCAATAACGATGCAGAAATAGCCCCACACAAGTACAGTCAACTGATTTTTGACAACACTGCAAAAGCAATTTAATGGAGGAAAGCGAGTTCTTTCACAAAACAGGGCTGAAGCAACTGGATATACAAAAAAAAAAAAAAAAAAAAA
>JAQZBX010011166.1:0-43180 GCA_029593785.1 Cabassous unicinctus | reverse complement strand
AAATGTTCTAGAATAATTACTGAGATCATATGTGCTGTTTAATCATTACAAGACTATTGTTTTTTCTTAACTGTGTAAGTAATAAATTTAAACTATTGACGTTAGCAGTTAAATCACATTCAACAATAAACAGGCCATTGATTTCGCATGCAGGTAGACAATTAAAAGAAAGCATTATTGTAAGACATTATGATTAACCTGCTGAGGGAAATAGAGGCCTCGATGATATTTAGAGGGACTGTGCCTGTCTTAGGTCAGGACCATGCTAAACGGCTGCTGGGTCTTACCCGTCGTTGGAAACCATGGCAGCAATTGGCCAGGCCCCTGTCTTAGGTTAACCCAGCGGCTTTGCCGCAGAGAGAGGAGAGGTTCAGTTGCCCGTTAATGATTAACCAGTCCAGCGCCCAATGAGGCATATTTCTCAAGGAGCTCAAAAAATAGCCTTTGTAAGAGTATAAACAGGGTGAAATTAGGCTCCAAGTCTTGAAGTGCTCAGCTCTCTTCTGCAAGTCGGGTATCCTTGATCCCTTCTTAACCAGCCACGGACCTTGTCACGTTTTTGGTCTAGACGAGAGCTAAGCACCTCCGTTGATGGCCGCCACACTAATTCTGTACTTAGCTTTCTGAAAACACATCACAATTTCTTCCACAGTGGCTGCACCTTTTTGCATTCCCACTGTGGCAGTTTGGTATGATTGATGAGTTTCAAAAAGAAATATTGATTATGTTTGTAAACTGGTGTGATCCTCTGGGAATGATACCCTTTGATTGTATTAAATTCAGATGTTTCACTTTTACTTGATTAAATTAAGATTAGGGCTTTGATTTTGCCACTTCAGTAGGACATTGAGTCCCCACCACCTTGGCAGGTGGACACTCACACAGAAAATGACATGGCAATGGAGAGAGCATAGTTGTGACACTGGAGCCCCAAGCCATTTGCCTGTGAGAGGACATTGAACTCATCCATCAGGTCTGATGCCTGGGACAACTGGCTGAGAATGGACATCGCAGGCTAGGTTCAGCAGTTGGCTTGAAACGCTGGCAATACCTACATAAACTAGGCATAAGAACATAATGTTTTCCAAAGACAAGTGGAGATCAGGGCAGTGTAAGAGTGCCCAGATGGACACTGGAGGAGCAGCCAGGTGCAGGGTGATCCAGTTGTTAAGTGGGTACCTAGCTGGGCACTAGCAGCCTGAAAGGGAGGCCCAGGTTTTTTACCTTTGCCTCATCTGGGAACCTGTGGAGAGGTGGGCTGTGGGGTGACTGATTAGCAGGCATAGGTTGCCAATGAGCAGGAGTCTGTCCAGTTACCAGTAGCCTGAGAAGAAAGCCTGGTTTGTTTCTTTCCTACTTTCCTTCTTTCCTTCTTTCCATCTTTCCTTTCTTCCTCCCTCCCTCCCTTCCTCCCTTCCTTTTACCCTCCCTTCCTTTCTCCCTTCCTCCCTCCCTTTCTTCACTGTCTCTTCTTCAGGGTACCCACAGAGAGGTGGGGATAGGGTGATGGATTGGCAGGCACAGGAAGCCAATGAGGAGGAGCATAGAAAGAAGTCTGTGCCCTAAGAGGATGGCTCACTTGCTTGCTTTCTATTTCTCTTCTCCTATTCTTTTTCCTTTCTTTCTTTCCCTCTTAATTTCATTTTTTTCTTATCTTTTTTTGTTTGTTTGTTTTTCCTTAATTTTTTTTTCTTTAGCAGACACCAGGAACCAAACCTGGAACCTCCCACTTGGGGGAGAGGAGCTCAATCACTTGAGCTACCTCTGCTCCCATTCCTGTATGTTTTTTACTTTTAAATATATATTCTTTTTCTTTATTATTTTTTATATTTTTTCTTTCTTTTTTTGTGGTTGTTCTTTTATTTTTCCAGTTGAACATGGGCAATTCTAAAGATTTAGAATAAGTGTAACCAAGAGTCAAAGAAAACCCTTAACACAAAGCCAAACAAAAATAAAACCCTAGAAAAGAGAGCAACTGACCAACAGAATAAACCCCTCAAGATAAACAGATGCCTAGACATCAGCAAAAATTATAACCCATGCTAAGAAAGAAGAAGACATTTCCCAGCCAAAGGAACAAACTAAAATGCAGGAGGAGGCAGAATGTGGAACAACTAATCAAAGATGTCCAACAACTCTTCTAAATCAACTCAGTGAGATGAAGGAAGAGATAAAGGATATTAAAAGGACACTGGGTGAACATACAGAAGAAATTATAAGCATACATAAAATGATAACAGATCTTATGATAATGAAAGGCACAATGGAAGAAATATAAAGTACACTAGAATCACACAACAGCAATTTGAGCAGAGGAAAGTGTTAGCAAATGAAAAGACAGGACATCCAAAATCACACAAATAAGAGAAGAGACAAAAAAAGAAAAAAAAGGAAAAAAATTCAACAGGGACTCAGGGAATTGCATGAGAGCATTAAACACACAAACATATGCATTATGGGTATCCCAGAGGGAGAAGAGAAGGGAATATGGGTAGGAGTGTTTGAGGAAATAATGGCATAAAATTTCCAACTCTTATTAGGGACACCTAATAATCATACTGTCAAACGCCTATATACTTTATTATAAACTACCCATAAATATGTATTCTATACATTTATACTTCACATAGTTTACAATTATTTTTATATGACATTATCTATATTATTTACAACTGAAATTGGTGACTGAAATACTTGAAAAACTATTTACAATAAATGAATTTTTTTGCATACAATTGTCCTTAAATTCTGGTGTTTCTATGAAAAGCAATTCTGTGCTGTTCATTGGAACCCTGGCTCCAAGTTCTCTAACCTGGGTATTGAACACGTACTTCCTGATGCAGATTTGAGAATGTGGGAACTAAGTCAATATGGTGACAGGAGCTAAATTATAACCAAACCAATGAATTAAGCAAACAAAATGGCTGGATATTGTACTTGGGATTGAATTATTGATCAGTTGACTCTGTGTCTATGTGAATAGGCTAAGAATACTTTCAAACACTTTCAGCTGTTTGCCCAATGCTAATGCCAATGCATTCTTTTAAAATTTTCCCCATAGCTGTGTTCCCCTTAGGGACTCTCCCTAAACTGCCTCTTCTTCTCTGTGCCCAGCCCACAACCACTGAGCTATCTTCCCTGCTGCCTTATGTCCTCACACCAGCTTTGCCCTTCCACTTTCCTCTTTACTGAGGCCTCAGTAACACTTCCCTTTAGAGAGAATCTTTATTATGGCCACTGGAGCTGGATTGACCTCAGTAACCTACACTGTAACAAAGACCAGAGCTGGCTCACACCAGAGTCTACCTGACCTTTTAGACCCTCACCAATTCGGGGCCAGAGATCCTCACCTATACAAAAGTTATGTTAATAGACCATAAATATGGTGATACCTCTTCTTACAGATAAAGTATACATTATTCTGATGGTATGGTATACCATCTCCGTGCACTCCATAAAAATTCCCGTGTAGGGAATAATAAAAAGGATTGATATAACTTGAATTTTTTTTTTATACCGCACCGTGCACACTCTACCATATCAATCTTTGGGAACTGTACTTGTTGTTCAGATACTATTCTCATGTCCTTTTTACTTATAAAATGAAGCCCCAAACTCCTTAGCCAGGGAATTAGACCTTCCATATCCAGCACCTTGCTGGATTTCCAACCAACTTTGCAAGAATCCTCTTCATGCATCTTATTCTCTAGCTGAATTAACAAATCCAATCCATATTCTTCAACCTCTCTTAGTCTAGACATTCATGATCTCTCACAGAAATTACTGATACACTCCCTAAACTACCACTCTACACCCAGTCTTACCATAGCCAATCCCCTTTCTGGAATCTTCCTATTCCACCTTTCTAGCAAAAGCCAACTAAAATGAAGTCTGCACTTGAGGTTTGATTATTTCTATCATTTGTTTATATTATATCACTTGAAATGGAACCAAGTGGTATCTACACATTGCTAAAAGAACTTTTAAAAAGTTAGTAAATTTTATACAACACTCACGATCATTTCACAGATTTTATAAACACATTCAAACAATGGGAACTCATTTTCCTGGTTTATGAAATTATTCAAATGTATATCCAATGTGATAAGTGTATAAAAACTCAATAAAAGTAATTTAAAAGCATATTATGACCTTTATACTGCTTCTTTTGGTCTCATCAATTATTTAGCTAGGCACCATTTTGTTTTTATTCCACTTGAATTTCCACTCTTAATATTTATACTCTTCTTTATAGATCAATTATGAGAGGAAAAACCAATTAATAAGAAAAAAGAACCAAGGACATGGCTATGGTAATTGGAGTGATATATTAATTTTGCCTGGCCAGTAATAGGTGTTACAACAGTGATTGTGATTGTTAAATAAGTAGTAAGGTTTGGACCAAATTGATCTATTTAAAATTTTAAAGCGGGTGGCGGCCGAGTGTGCCATGGCGAAACCCGTGAGGAAACCGGGCCGGTGGAGCCGACGCGGCGGTGTCAGCCGAGGGGGTCCGGGGGCCCGAGGAAGCCAGAGTCGGCATACCCTGGACTCAGTGCTTGTGTACTTGATTAGCGATAGCGACGAGGATATCCTGGAGGTCAAACCAGCGCGCGACGCCGTGGACCCTGACGAGGTCCCGCTACCCTAGCCTCCCTTGCTGGCCGCACCCCGGGATGACAGCGACAGTGACAGCGAAGGGGCAGACACGCGGCCCGCAGGTGCGCCGCGGCCCCTGGTCAGGCGGCGGCGGCGACTGCTGCTGGATCCGGGGGAGGCCCCCGGTGGTTCCGGTGTACTCCGGGAAGGTGAAAAGCAGCCTCCATCTCATCCCAGATCACCTGTCTCTCCTGAAGCTCTGCCCACCAGTCACTGAGGAAGATGTGGATATGGCAGATTCTAGCAGTCCCCACCCTGAGGACCCCCTATTTCCAGACTCTCCCTGGAAGGAGAAGCTGAGGGATAAGGATGAAGAACAGGAGAAGTAAAAGAAGGTGTTTCTGGTCCAGGACACCTCTCCTTTGCCCCCACCTCTGCCTAGGACCAAAAGCAGGAAGCACACGAGGGCACTCCAGAAGTTAGGGGAGATGAACAAGCGCCTCCAAGACCTCCGTTCCTGCCTGAGCCCCATGCAGCACCAGGGCCAGGACCACCAGAGCCAGGATGATGAGGTGGTCCTGGTGGAGGGGCCCACTGTCCCAGAAAGCCCCCGACTCTTCCCACTCAAAATCCGGTGCCGGGCTGACCTGATCAGATTGCCTGTCCGGATGTAAGAGCCCCTGCAGAATGTGGTGGAACACATGGCCGCCCACTTCGGGGTGTCCCCGAGCAGGATCCTCTTACTCTTCAGAGAGACAGAGCTGTCCTCTACCGCCACTTTCAGAACCCTGAAGCTCGGAGTGGCTGACGTCATTGACTGTGTGGTGCTAGCAAGTTCTCTGGAAGCCACAGAGACGTCCCGGCAGCTCCAGCTCAGGGTGCAAGGGAAGGAGAAACATCAGATGCTGGAGATCTCGCTGGCTCCAGATTCTCCCCTGAAGACCCTTATGTCCCGCTATGAGGAGGCCATGGGACTCTCGGGACACAAACTCTCCTTCTTTGACGGGACAAAGCTTTCAGGCAAGGAGCTGCCGCCGACCTGGGCATGGAATCTGGAGACCTCATTGAAGTCTGGGGCTGAAAGCCCACTCCTGCACTCGGGGAGAATGCGTGGCCCCTTTTTGCTGCATTTACCAAGCCCCCTAAGGGCTAGCTGAAGTGGAGAGAGCACAAACAAAACCAAGAAGTGACCCCCTCTCCCGTTGACCTGGTTTCAAGCCGTTTACTGGTTAGTCGTGTGGTAGTTGTCCCTGCCCTGGGTGGACTGCAGCTTCGACCACATCTTGTGCTGAGTTTTCCAGGCCCATGGGACATGGAGAAGGTTCCTCCATCTTCACCTCAATCATCACCCTTTCCTTCACAGAAATGTCTATTCTAGGAAACTTTGCTCAGATATAAAGAGTTTAAATAAATGAGGGTTGGTGTGGGACTCCAGATCTGGGATTTATGCCACATGCAGGACCAGCAGGGGCCTTAGTCTCATTTTGGGGTCGAGGGTGGAGTTTGCTTGTGGCACAAATGCTGGTGTGCTTTGGCTTGCAGGAAAATAAATGAGTGAGCTCACATGTGCACTGGCTTCCATAGGCAGACAACTGGGTCAGCCTGTGAAGTACATAGGGAGGGAGCTCTTGGCCGTGGGCATCTCCTTAGCCCAGGAACCTTGCTGGCCACCTTCTCTGGTTTGCCCTTCCTGGTGCACACCTGTTAAGGCCTCACTGAGCACATCCCCCTTGGGTTTTGGATCTCAGGATTGCAGTCCCGGGCAAGATGCCCTGCCCGTCCCCCACCAGCCTTCCATGCCTTCCTCTCCCATGAGCATACATTCTAACATGTTTATTACATGTCTTTAGATATGAATGTATCCTCGTAAAACACGTTTATGTGTGAATATGCTTTTAATATACATAAGTGGGATTGTGTTACAGATTTTGTGCTGTGTTTTTTTGTTTTTTTTTTCTCCTCAACATGTGTTATGATCCAGCTCCGCACCTTACTGTTTCTCTGGTTCATTGCCTTGAACTGCTGTGTGCTATTCCACAGGGAGTGTCAATTGCATTTTACTTCAACATTCCTGTATGTGGTGGACACCTGGGTGCCTCTGGCTCCTCAGCACCACAAACAAGGCCACAATGAACAGCCTTTTATACGTTCCCTTCCGGGCTTGTGCAAAAACTTCCCTGGCATAGGTGACCAGCACGGGATTTTGGGTCACACAGGTTAATTTCTCTGGGGTGCCCAAGATTTTTCTTTAGAGTGGTCATTGATGTACCCAATTAGGGCTTCCCATTTCTCCTTGTCCTCACCCGCCCTTGTTGTTGCCCAACTCTCTAATGTTTGCCAGTCTGATGGGTGTACAGTGGCTCTGTGTTTTTATGTACATGCATCTGGTCACCAGTAATTTGGGGAATCTCTCCATGTACCCATCAGCCTTTCTGGTTTCCCTTGCTGTGAATTGTTCATTTATCTTTGCTTGTTTATTCCTCGCATTTTCAGACATTGCAAATATTGTAACTCTCTCAGAATGGCAATTGTCTTTGTATATCTGGAGTGGTCATTCACTGAACAGAAAGTCTTAATTAGATGAATTAGCTATTTTGCCACATGGTTTGTTGCTGCTGATTGCCTATTTAAAATTAGCTAAGATATTTTACATTTTCTTCTGTTAGCTTATTATTTTTTCCTTTCATATCTAGGCCACTCCTTAGGGCTGATGTTCAGCTGGTGCCTTGGCTGGGATCTGTTCTGAGTGGCTGAACAATTGTTCTGGTTGGTCAGTGCCAGACTGTACTGGTTGCTAAATATTGTTCATTACTCCTTCCTTTAAACCATTTGAAATTCACTTCTGTATTTGAGATCTGAGTTTATTTTTCACAAAAAAATGAGCCAGTTTTCTCAGTACTGTCTACTAAAAAGCCATTAATTTTCCTCTAATATTGTTGTAATTTTAGCAAAAGTATGTCAACTTGCTTCAAAAAACTTTTTGTTGGGATGTGGCATTCTTTTGTATTTATAATGTGGGAAAAATGGAAAAAAAAAAAAACACCAAAAAAACCTTTATAATGTTTAAATAATTTCTGATATGGTATAGCTCTCTATTTCCTCAGATCTTTTGTGTCCATGAATAAGTTTGAACATATTAAAATGACTTATGCAATTTCCCCACAATAAATGGGAATACATTTAAAAAAAATGTTAAAGCATTGTTACATAGTTACAATTGGCTTCAATGGCACTTCTAAAGCATATGATATTTTCAATTCCAACAAAAACTAATTTACTTTATACCTGCCGAAAAGCCAAAGGATATAGAACTTGTGGTAAAGAGAAGATCTCCAAAAATCCACTGTTTCATGAAATCAACAGGAAAACTGACAAAAATGATCAAAATCAACTTTTTCAAAACTATGGATGCTAACAAAAAAATGACAGCTATCTAAGAAGCATTTGTTTATGATAAATAGCTGAATGCCATAAAGAATAAGATTTGTGGCAAATCAATGTGCCCTATTCCCATCCTCCTTCTTCCCTTCCATGGGAGCCATGGGAAAAAACAGACCTGTAGCCAATGGAGAGGAAAGAAATTATTTGAAACTCCAAATAAATCCCCATACTCAGGAAATTGACATTATTTGACCTTACTGTCTGTTCCGTGAAGATACCCACTTGCAAGCCTTGTCTTTATTTCACCTGAATCAGCTCATTCAAGTGGAAACTACCTTTTCTCCAGGGTGTTTTTTGAAAAAAAAAAAATCATTTTAACATTGTTTAACATTGCAGTTACCTGAGACAGTGATAACAGATATCAAATGAGAAGATGACCAATATTTGAAATAGAAAAGCTGGGAAAGGTAATGTCCTGACAGGCATTTGAGAATCTCTGACATATTCCTGGTACAATATACAAGGTACATATACAAGGTAACATGCATATGCAGGTTTATACACCTATTTATAAAGTACCGGAGATGGCCCTAATCTCTACCCTCTGGCTGACCTTCAGACTCTATACAAGGAGCAACCAGGGCCAATGCATAGTTGTAAACTACCTGCCAGTGTACTAAAGGCATGCTCCAACACATGCAAAGAGCCCTTTGACAAAGGCTAAGACACTTACTGGTTTAAGACATTTATGGAAATCTTAGTCCAATCAATACCTGGCCACTGAGCTGAGCAGCAACTTTAGTGTCCAGCCATAACAAAGAATGCAGAAATTATAGGGTTAGTTCAGAAATGTCATGAAATAGGCAAAGAACAAACATAACAAGAGCAACCACACTAGACCCAGATGGGAAGAGTGCTGAATTGCAGAGTTGACACTTTACATTATTTAAAATGCCCACTTTTCCACAAAATATTACAACACATTCAGAAACACCCAGGAAAGTATGGCCAATACACAGAGAAAAAAGCAGTCCATAAAACAAAATATGTCTATGAGGAAGCCCAGACATTGGATTTCTTGGACAAAGAGTTTATATCAGCAATTGTAAATATGTTCAAAGACCTAAAGAAAGCCATGTCTAAAGAGGTAAAGGAAAGTTTGATAACAATGTTAGAGAACATCTATAAAGAAGAAGAAATTATATTAAAATATAGAAATTCTGTAGTTGAAAATAAAAGACTGAAATTAAAAATTACTTAAGGGTATCAACAGAAGACTTGGGTGGCAAAAGAAAGAATAAATAAACTTGAAAATAGGTCAACTGAAATTATCCAGTCTGAGAATGACAAGAAAAATTAATGAAAACTAAACAAAGCCTCTGACACCTGTGAGATACCATCAAGTATACCAAGATATACATAATGAGAGAGGTCTCGGAAAGAGAAAAAAAGAGAAGAGAAGAAATAATACTTAAAGAAATGATGACCAGAAACTTCCCAAATTTGATGACAAACACTAATCGATATAACCAAGCTTATACTCCAATAAAAAAAAACTCAGAGACTACACCTTGGGACATCATAATCAAATTCTCAAATGTCAAATACAAAAAGATAACCTTTATAGCTCCAAGACAGAAGTAACTCATCATCTAAAAGGGATCTTGTTTAATATTAACAGTGATTTGCAATCAGAAAACAGAGAAGCTAGAAAGCTGTGGGATTACATGTTAAAAGTGCTTAATGAAAATGACTGCCAAGTAAAACTCTATATAAAGCAAAAATACCCCACAAGAATAAAGGAAAATTTAAGACATTCCCAGAAAAACAAAAACAAAGAATTCATAGCTCACATATCTTTCTTACAAAAAATACAATGGGCAGTGCTTAAGGCAGAAATCAAAGAAAACAAGATAGTAATTAAATAAAGAGCAACAGTAAGCATAAATTCAAAGGAAAATATAAAAGATGATATGAGTTTTTCTTTTAGCAACTCTTTTCCTATCTGACTTTTAAGACAGCTCCATTAAGCACTAATTGTAATACTGTGTTGATGGGTGCGGTGTCTTGGACCTATGTACTTGAGAAAAACAGGTTCTTAATCTTAATCCATTCCTGTGGATGTGAACCCATTGTAAATAGGACCTTGTGATGAGGTGTGGCCCACCTGAATCAGTATGGGTATTAATCCTATTACTGGTGTCCTTTATACATAGAAGGAAATTCAGACACACAGAGAAAAAGCCATGGGAAGAACCAGAAGTCAATGGAACCCAGAGAAGCCAGGGGATACCACCATGTGCATTGCCATTTGACAGAAAAACCAATGACCAAGGATCACTGGCAGCCAGCGCCAGAACACCATTTGTCTTGGGGAAAGCACTGCCTTAATGATGACTTGATTTTCGACTTCTCCTAGCCTCAAAACCATGAGCCAATAAATTCCCATTGTTTAAGCCAACCCATTGCATAGTATTTGTTTTATCAGAAAGGAATCTAAACAACGGGCTTTAAATATATGAAGCTATTACATGTAACTTGTATGACACAAACAGCAGAAAGGAGGGGGTGGGATACAGTTAAGTAGGAGACAAGTTTTTATATAGTATTGAAAATAAGTTGATAGTAATCTGTGGCAGTTTGATATTATTTATAAATTCCAAAAAGAGATATTGATTATGTTTGTAAACTGGTCTGTTCCTCTGGGCATGTTACCCTTTGACTGATTTAAATTGAAAGGCTTTTCATTTACTTGAATAAATCAAGATTAGGGCTTTGATTCAACCACATCAAACTGAGTGACTTAGTTTGAGTCCTCATCCCCTTTGTGGGCTAAATAAATGAATACTCAATCAAGAAGACAGGGAAAGAGATACACAGAAGAAGATACATGGAAATAGAGAGAGCTCAACTGACATGGCAGAAGAGAGAACTTGATCCTGGGACCTGAGAGAGATGAGCTAGTCACCTGATAGTTTGCAGCTGAAGAGACCAGAGCCCTAAGCAGATAAGAAAGCCCAGAAAGAAACCAGCCCTCCAGCCTACAGCTGAGTTTGGCAGAAGCTGGGCCCATGGAGCCATAAGAGAGAAAGGAAGTCTGAACCCTTGCAGATGACACCTGCTTTTTGCTTCAACACGTGTCAACAGAGTTTGGTGAGGAAGTAACGTTGAGTTCTCTTTAGGGCCTTGTACCTGTAAGCTTTTACTCTAAATAAATACCCTTTATAAAAGCCAACAGATTTCTTGTACTTTGCATCAGTACCCCTTTGGCTCATACATAATCAGAACTAGATTTTAATTGTAACTAAGAAGAACACCAATAAAAAAATAACTCACAAATATATAGTAAAAGAAAAAAGAAGAGTATTAAAAGGGTACACTAGAGAAATGTAACACAAAATAAGGCAGAAATGGAAGAAAAAAGGAAAATGCATATGACATACAGAAAATGAATAGCAAATGGTAAACATAAATTCTGCATTATCAGTAATTTCATTAAATGTAAATGATAAAGTCTCCACTAAAAGGCAGATGATTAGATGTAAAAATACAATCCAACTATATGTTGTCTAAAAAAGACACTTTAGGTGCAAAGTCAGGAATAGCTTTAAAATAAAGATAGAAAAAAATATACCAACTTCCAGTTTCTAGTCTGGCATCTAAATAGCTTGCAAGTCATACTGTCCAGACAACCAAAACAAAAAACAAAAAAACAAAAATCCTGAAAATGAAAAAATGAAAATCAACAGCTCTTCTTACATCCATTAGGGAATTGACATCACAGTGCAAATCATTATTCTGATCATTGGATAGATAAGCAGATAATATGATTCAAAGTTTATATGGAGCAGAAACCTGTGCTGGACCAAGTATTTAGAAGGAATAATTAAAGGGTAATTGATTACTGCTGGAGAATGAACATAGGCTAACTTTAAATACTTCTAAAGTACCACCTATTTAGTTATAGCCATTCTTTATATATTCTGTATATTATATCCAAGTATTTTCTCCATTTTTTTAAGTTGTCTTTTGATTTTCATGACAATGTGATTTTTCTCCTGTCTTCATAGTGGTCATCTGTTCCGGAAGGTAAAATTAATGAAAGTGTAGGGAAATGCCCCAACTCAATAAAAATAGGCAAACAATCCAATCAAAAAATTGACAAAGAAGTTTAACAGACATTTCCTCAAAGAAGATATACAAATGGTGAACAGGAACATGAGCAGATGCTCAACATCATTAGTCATCAGGGACATGCAAATTAAAACTACAATGAGATACCACTTCATACACACTAGGATGTCTGTTTTAAAATAACAAGTGTATGTGAGGATCTAGAGAAATTAGAACTCATACATTGTTGGTAGGTGTGATGGTTAGGCTAATGTGTCCACTTGGTCAGGTAATTGTGCCCAGTTGTTTGGTCAAGCAAGCACTGGGCTAATAGCAATACAAGGACATTTAAGGGCTTAAGTCATCAGTAAGTTTACTGCATAGGTGGCTGATTATATCTATGATCAATGAGGGAGATTGCTGTCAGCAATGAGTGACATTTTATCCAATCAGCTGAAAGCCTTAAAAGGGGAAGTGATTTCAGCATTCAGAGAGAATTTCCCAACTTGCCTTTGGACAGCCAGCATCTCCCAGAAACTCATCAAGGACCTTCACTGAATTTCATCAAAGCCCTTGGTTTGCAGTCTGCCTGTGGTACCTGGACTTGTGCATCCCCATGGTCATGTGAGAGGGTCTTGTAAAATCTCATACTATTTACAGATCTCTCTTGCTGATTCTGTTCTCTAGAGAATCCTGACTAATACAGTAGGATTGTAAAATGGTGCAACCAATATAGAAAACAGTTTGGCAGTTCCTCAAATGATAAACATGGAATTACTATGTGAGATGGCAATTCCACTTATAGGTATATACCCACCAAATGAAAACATAAACTCAAACAGATACTTGTACACCAATGTTCATAGCCAAAATGTAGAATAGCCAAAAAGAAGAATCAACCCAAGTGTCCATCAATAAATTAATGGATAAACATATGGTATACACATGTAATAGAATATTACTCAATCATAAAAAGAAATGAAATTCTGATGCATGCTACAACATGGATGAACCCTGAAATCATTATGTTGAGTGAAAAGAATGAGACACAAAAGGATGAATATTGTGTGATTCCAATTATATGGCATATCTAGAATAAGAAAATGCATAGGGACAGAAAGAATATTTAGAGGTTACCAGGGGTTAGGGGAGGAGAGACAGGGAGTTATTGCTAAATATATACAGAGTTTCTGTTTGGACTTATGAAAAATTCTTGGTAACAAATGGTGGTAATGGTAGCACAAAATTGTGAATGTGATTCAGACCACTGATTTTTGCAGTTAAAAGTGGTTAAGATGGGAAATTGTATATCATTTATATGTATATGTATGCATATAAAACTACAAAAAAAATGCAGTAAATAAATACAATAAATATTTAAAGTGAAACACTAGAAAATATCTATTTAACATGAAGGAAGACTATAAAGAAGGAACACAAAAGAGATGAGGCATATAGAAAAAAAGGAAGTATAAATATAAACACATCAATAATTACATTAAATGTGAATGGATAAAACTCTCCATTAAAAGGCAGATGTTGGCAGAATGGGTAACAAAAACCATGATCCAGCTATGTGCTGTTGACAAGAAACACACATTAGATTCAAATTCACAAATGGGTTGACAGAAAAAAGATGGAAAAAGGTACACCATGCAAATAGCAACTATAGAAGAGCTGGACTTGCTCTCTTAATGAGAAACAAAATAGCAATTAGACAAAAAAACATTACTAGAGATAAAGAGTGGTATTTTATTATTATGAAAGGGTCACTCATCAGGAATATATAACAATTATAAACATATATGCATCCCACAACAGAATCCAAAAATACAAGAAGGAAAAACTGAGAGAATCAGAAGGAGAAATAGACAATTCAGTAAAAATGTTGGAGGCTTCCATAGCCGACTCTCAAAATTGTGCAGAACTAGAAGAGAAATTTGGAAAAGATACAGAAAACTTGAACACTGTCAATCAACTTGATCTTGAGAATCAGAATTGTTTTTGACAATAAAATTATTTTCAAGAACCAATGGGACATTATCAATATTAGACCATAACCCATAATGAAGTCTCATTGTGAGTCTGGACTTAGAAGCAAGTAAACTGTAATCATTAGCAATAAAACATATTAAGCTAAGAGTCTTAAATGTTGGTCAGAAGGCGAGACACCTAAAGAGATGTCAACCCACTCCAGTACAGGTGTCAGGGTCACCAGCAAAAGCAAAACTCACACAGGCCCTACTGGAAGGATGTTTTACACATATAGAAAAGAGACAGAGAAAGCTCATGTTCATTAGTGGGCATCAGTTCCCCTAAGCCAGCAGTTCTCAATCTGTGTCCAATGCAGGGAGGTATTCTACAACAATACCCCTCACTTGTGTTTGTGTGCTGAAGTAGAGGAGGAAAGCTGTTCATTCCCCACCAGGGAAAGATATATAATCAGGGAGTGAATTGAATGTTGTAAAACATGCCCCCCAGAATTAGGCTGTCTTCAGTGAATGTTTATATTTGATCAGGACAATAGTGGAAGGGATAGTCTGGCCGTCCATTTATGGGACTATGTTTTATCCCACCAAGCTGACACACCAGGTCCTGAGCACAGGATTTACTTCTGGGATGGAGTGAAACTTGGCAGGCTGCTCTAGGATTGCTCCCTAACACATTGCACCCCTGACTTTTCCTGGGAACTCAATAAACAAACTACCTTGATAAGCCCATCATCCATTTCAGAAGGTGTGGCAGTTTGATATTATTTATGAATTCCAAAAAGGAGATAATGATTGTTTGTAAATTGGTCTGTTCCTCTGGATGTGATAACCTTTGATTGTATTAGATTCAGCTGAGATGGCTTTGATTTCATTAAGATTAGGGCTTTGATCCAACCATGTCATTAGAGTGCAAATCATTAGGGAATGCAGAGTTGAGTCTCCACCCCCTTTAGTAGGCTATATAAATGGATGCTCATTCAAGAATGCACAGAAGTAGATACAAAGAGAAGAACACAAAGGAAGAGAAACAGCTCATTAGAAAAGGCAGAGGCCCCAGGAAGAGAGATGAACCTGATAGTCTACAGCTGACCTTCTGAAGAAAACAGAGCAGCTGAGCCCAAAAATAAACAAGCCCCAGGGAAAGACATGAGCCTATGTCAGCCTACAGCTGAGATCAGAAGAAGCTGGGGATGTGAGGGCAATCTGGCTGTGACATCTGTCACCCCATTGATTGCCAGGGTTGATTCGGCTGATCTGGCTGGCTAGGCGGGTGTCACCTTCCTCCATCACCACTCCATGTGCCTCCCTCCTGAAGCTGCGTGCTCAGTCGAAGAGGACCACCTTCCCCACTGGAGGAGGACCATTCTTCGGTCAAGGGTATACGAGTAGCTGCGCTCCCCTGTTAGAACATCCAAACAAGCTCTTAAGGTCCATTTGTAGGAGAACGTGGGGTAGACAAGCATCCAAGACTCCAGAAACATCCAAATGAGGCACTGCATGTGGCAGTCTGAATTTCTTTAAAAAAAAAAAAAGAAGAAGAAGAAACTGGGACCACAGTGCCTTAATATGGAAGAAGGAAGGCTGAACCCTCACAGACATCACTCACCATCCTGCCTCAAAACATGGCAACAGACTTTGGGTGAGGAAGTACCTCTTATGGTACCTTGAGTTGCACAATTTAGGGTCTTGTGACTGTAAGCTTCTACCCCAAATAAATATCCTTTATGAAAGCCAACAGAGTTCTGGAACTTTGCATCAGCACCCATTTGGCTGACTAATACAGATGGGGTCCAGGACACGATACACAGCTCTGACAGATGTCACTTTTGTGCACTATTTTTTTTTAAATCCTCAGGCAACATTTGAGGAGAGCAACCATTAGGATCAGCCACAGCATGGCACAGGTGTTTCTTGAAGTCCTCAACTGTGATTCTGGCATCCACATGACACATGGGAATTGCTGTCTCATATCTGGAGTATGGCTGTGAGATACCACTGGAAACTGTGACTAACTAGTAGTCCTATGTGGTCCAGCTGATGTGGCCCAGTTCACCATTCTGCATGGCCTGAGCTCACTGGCAGGAATCATATGACTCTGCTGCAACTTTGGCTTCTGCTTCCTCCAGGGTGAGTCCTCATGATTTGGCTCACTCTTGCCTCTGAAGTGGGCTTCCATATCCCATTCTGTGGTGGGTCAAGTGGACAATTGTGGAAACCTACTGGGTGCATGCCTTTGTCAGTGCAGGAATTTCATTCATGTTCTTCTTCAAATGGCCCTTTGCCATGGGCATCAACGTGGGTGCCATATATATCTCCTTCCTTGCAAGGGTTTCCATAGACCGTGTCCATCCCTATATAGAGGAACCTCTCATATTCCAATTATTGATTTGTCAGTCACCAGACCACATCATTAGCCCATTTACAATAGCCCATGATTCTGTAAATATGTTTCAGGAAGTTGTGGTTGGAGTGGACTACACAGCCATCACTAATGCAGTTTGGTTTACCACTGGGTAGAATGCCCTCTTCCTTTCTGAGTAGATGGACATCCATGGGAGGGATAACTGCAGCAGCTGAATGAACTCCATTAGCTCAAGTTCTGCAGATTCATCTGTGAATGAAGCCATACCATCAGCAGACCATCTTTGAACTGGGGCCCCCACATAGCCAAGGGAGGGGCCCTGTAGGCTGCTCTGCACCCTCTACCAAAGGAAGCATTTGTTCATGAACTTGGCTAACTCCTTGAGACCCCAATCAGTCTCGGTATTGTATATATTATTTCCATATAATAAAGAAGCTTTGTTGAGCCTGTCCTACTTTATTAGTAGGATTAGTGAATACCCACAAGAGGATGGGCAGTTTTGGTTTGAGAGCCACATACAGCACATCAGTGGAAGAGCATACCAGTCCCCTGTATGGGATGTCACAGCCTGCAGGGGACAAGGGCATCACCTCAGCATTTAAACTGCAATAATCATCAGCTTCCAGGCTTCTGAGGCCTTTTTTACTGGCCAGACTAGACTGTTAAACAGCAACAAGGTGGTTCTAAGCATGCTTGCCACTAGCAAGACCTAAACCAAGCAAGTACAGTAGTATCTAGTTTTATGCAAAATCAACACAATGAATTCAGTTATACATGACTGGATATTGAAAAAAACTATGGCAGAGAAAATCAAAATTTAAAAAACTATTTTTGTGATTAATTTTGTTTACTTATTGTTATTAGAGTGTTTATTTGCTTTATTTATAAAAAATGTGTGATAGGTATTTTCATATAAGAAATACTTATAAAATATTATCGTTTGCTATTTTGCACAATTTTCAACTTCTGTTAAAGTCTTGGAATGTTACTGGTCAAAAAAAATGAGGTCCTACTGTAATGTCCTTTTCCCCACCTGGAAGACAGTGCTGCTTTTGTTGAACCACCTTGTGAGGCTACAGCAACTCTGGTGGTGAGTACGAGTGAACACACCTCTGAATATGGATTGAATCTCAAATCACTCATAAGGAGGGAATGTACCCCCTCATGCAACGGTGCTAAGAACTATAGGCTGCGAAAATGTCAATACCTTAATGTACTTGTTAGTGGGAACCACAATCACTGGCACCTGAACTGGCCCAAAGGGCCCCACCTGCAAATGCGTGCTCACTTGCCTGCAATGGGTCACTGCAACCACCTCAAAGCCCCCCAGTGACACCAGTATGCCCTTGCCCATGTCAGGGCTTGGGATTACTTTCACTTGGGCACCTGTATCTAAGAGCCCCATGAAGGTCTGGGAACAACCACCCTTCTACTCTTCCACTCAAACAAAATCATAGGGCTGCTGATCCCCTCATGAATGCTCTTCAGCCAGCTTTTTCCACAGCTTCTTTGATGGGTCCTGCCACATGGAAGGTCTGTTCTGGGCGATAGTCATATTCACCTGCCAAAATCTGCTGGAATCCTTTGATAGACTCCTTTAGGGGTAGCACCTTCCACATATAACCCAAAAACAACTCAGCAACCTGGAATGGCTGAGATAAGAAATAAATTGTTTCAAAGCAATGAGATTATACAATATTTGTCCTTTGGTTTCTGGCTTATTTCACTTAACATGATGTCTTCAAAATCCACCCATGTTGTTTTCTTTTATCAAAACTTCATTTGTTTTGCAGTTGAAAAATATTCCATTGTATATGTATATCACATTTTCTTTATCCATCATTTGATGGACACTTGGGTTGCTTTCATCATTTGGCAATTGTGAATGACACTAACATTGGTGTGCAAATAATCTGTTAGATTCCCTACTTTCTATTGTTTTGGGTATATACCTAGAAATCGGATTGCCAGGTAATATGATAATTTTATATTTAGCTTTCTGAGCAACCACCAAATGGTCTTCCATAGTGACTACACCATTTTACATTCCAACCAACAATGAATGAGTGTTCCTATTTCACCACATCGTTTCCAACACTTTTAATTTCAGATTTTACATTCTATTGGGTATAAAATGGTACCTCATTGTGGTTTTGATTGCATTTCCCTTATGTCTATTCAATTCTTTTCCTCATTTTTTATTGAATTGTCTTTTTGTTGTTGAGTTATAGGGTTTTATAGTTTCCTTGGCTGCTCAAGAAAATACCATGCAATGGTTGCCTTAAACAATGGGAATATGTTAGGCTCACAGTTTTGAGGCTAGGAAAAAAATCCAAATCAAGGATTCAACAAGATAATGTTTTATTCTGGAAGATTGCTGTTCTGGGGCTGGCTGCAGGTAATGCTTGATCCTGCACTCTTCTGTCACTTTGCAATGCACATGGTATCCTGTCCTGACATCTCCCTTCTCTTACAGACTCCACTGACTTTCAGCTCTTGCTTGCCGTGGGTTCTTCTTTTGCTGTCTGAATTTTATTCCTCTAATAAAGGACTCCAGTAATAGGAGATGGGTTAAGACCCATCTAATTGAATTGGGCTATACCTTAACTGAAGTAATCTCATCAAAAGGTCCTACTTACATCTCAATCTTTCTATCTTCTTCTGCCATACATAACTCCTAATCTATTTCCATCCAAATAATTTATTTGTATTTACATTTTATATAAATGAAGTAAAAAAATATGAAGTACTTTTTGTCTAGTTTTTTTTTCACTTTCTATATTTCCTTTTGTTCTTTATGCTTGTTTTTGTTTTTTGTTTTTCCTTTCTTATTTTTTTTTTTTTGTGGAGTAATGAGAATGCTTTAATATTGATTGAAGTGATGGATGAAGAACTCTGTGATTACACCAAATATCATTGACTGTACACCTTAGATGGACTGTATGGTTTATGAATACATTTCAGTAAATTTGAGAAAAGGTCCTACTTACAATAGATTCATACCCACAGGAATACATTAAGTTTAAGAACATCTTTTTCTTTCTGGTGTATGTATAGCTCCAAATCACCTTGCTTTTTGAACCCAGGACCTCATACATTGAAAGCAGGCACTCAACCATTTGAGCTACATCCACTACCCCATAACCAATTTTGGTCAGTCACTGAAGTCACTGAAGTGACTTAAAGCTTTTGAGATGTTGTGAATGAATGAATGCATTTTGCATGTAGAAAGAACATGTGTGTTAGGAGTTTAGAGGTAGAGTTTTATAATTCTTTTTTAATTCTGCTCCTCAGCCTGACTCATTTCAATTGTCTTGTCTCCAGGTGTGCTGATTCTTTTTTTATTAGCTCAATTTTGCTCTTGTAACTCTCCTGGGAATTTTTCATTTCAGTTATGTGGTCTTCTGTTTGGTTATTTTCTAAATTTCTATGCTTTTATTGAGGTTCTCATATTGTTCATTCAATGATCTCCTTATATCCTTTAGCTCTTTCTCTGTTTTCCTTCAGCTCCTTGAGCATATTAAGAGCATTCTATTTTACATCTTTGTCCAGAGTCTGGTCATCTTTGTTGATGATTTCTGGGTTATTATTCTCTTGCTTTGGATGGGCCATCATTTCCCATTTCTTAGGTCTTGTAATATTTTGGTGCACATGATACATTTTAATATTTTTAAATGCTAAGTCTGGGATTTATTCCCTGAGATATCTGTTTCTTGAGCTTGTATCCAACTAGTGATATGAGATTTTCTTGAGCATCAGAAGCTAACAAAAGCCAGGAAACCTAAGCCAAACAACTTTCACTATCTTTGAGATTTGACTTTGTATTGCCTGATAGTTCCACCCTCCTATCAGGTAGGTCAGCCCAAGGCAAATGTAAAGGTCAGGGTCCTCCCTGTCTTTTCTGTGCCTGTGCATTTTCCTGGACTTGTGCTTGCCAATGGCCTTAGGAGTTCCCTTGTTTATAGGAGTTTGAATGTCCCTACTACTTCCCAGGAAACAGACCTTCTCCCTATCCTGAGTGTTTTACTGTAAGACTTAAAGCAAGTAAGCCTTTGCCCCAGGCTACCCCACTAAATTGCTTCTTATACTGATTTTGCTGTCTCAAGCTGCCTTGGGGCACACCAGAGGGAAGTTTCCCAAGTCAGTCTTTCCCAGCCAGAACAAGGCCACAAAGGGAGCACAAGTTGGCTTCAAAATGCCCTGGGAGGGAATGAGGGAGGAGTCAGGAAGGTGCCAGGAGCCTCTTCCACAGCTTCCCAAAGCTGCAAATTTCTTCACTCAGCACATGCCCAGAAAGTGCAGCCTTTCAACTCTACTCCACAGCTTTGAGGAGGCATATCGTCTTGAAGTCGCCTCTGCCAACTTTGCCACATACAAGTTGGAATAGTGGCCACCATCATAGAGAGGTTGCTAGTGATCCAAAGTAGCTAATCAAAAGCAGAGATCAGCAATTAGATCAGGCTTCTCCACCCCACCCCCTGAATCTTGGGCAACTAGGTTTTTATGTAACTCTCTGGCATCACCAAGCTACACCAGGAGCCAGATACCACTGCTGCCACAAGAATAGAGGATAAGTGATGGTAACTGTGATGCAGAGACAGCAATTCACATCTATTTACCACAGTTTACCAGCCTCTTCCTCCTGCTCTTCCCTGGATGCTACACAGTGTTCTACTGGACTCAGGAGTTTTGAAATACTTGATTCAGACAGGTCCTGCATGTCTAAGAGATGCTCTGATGGAGGGAATGATTCCTCGAGCTTCCTGCTCCACCATCTTTCCACAATTCCAGCATCTTCTTATTTTCCTCAAGTGTTACATCAGGATCGAAGTACCCTACAATTTTCTAATGACTCCACTCTATTACAGTGTGTGGACAATTTATAGCTCAGCTCCTCTACTAAGGAGAACTACTTAAGAGATTCTATTTCCTCCAACAATCAGCTGAAAAGGGACATAAAATTTCTAAGGAAAACCTACAGCTAACTTGAAGAAGTTCATTAATTGGGTCAAACCTTAAATTCTAAAGGAATTCACCCATCTCCAAAAGGAATAAAATTGATCCATGAATTCCCTAGGTCCACAAGAAAAAGACAATTAATGGAATTCACTGGACTAGCAGGTATTTGCCAAGTGTGGGTTTCAATTTTTTCTTTGCAGCCATCACCTCTTTATGAATTAAACAAAGCCAATGTACCTGAAACTTTATCTTAGGTTGATCCTCACAAACAGCCCTATAACCAACTTTGAACAGCCTCCATTCTTGGGGCTACCAAATTATTCTAAGCTATTTACTCCATTCATGAAAGAAATGGACAGACTCTTGGCTTACTTACACAAAAAATGGGAGAAAACTAAGACTTGTTTCCTTTTACAGCATATAAATAGATGCCATGGCTCAAGAATACCTTGCTTGATTAAAATTGGTAGGTGAAGTCACAAATATAAAGTTTTGCAGAAATGATACTTGGCAACAATGTGTATTTACAAACCTCTCATGCTGTCCCAAGTCTCTTAAACTCTGAGTTTACTTAACATTTATCCTCCAGTTGGTTGACTTCTTATGAAATCATTTTAATCTCACCTAATAATTTGATCCAGAAAAGCTGCAATACCCTTAACCCCACCTATTGCTCTTGCCTGACAAAGGTGATCCTCATAACTATGAGTGGATTACCTCTCAATTAATGACTCCACATTCTGATTTACAAGAAATACAGTTGCACAACCCTGACCTTACCCTCTTTGTTAACAGATCCTATATCTGGGGAACCAATGTAAAATGTCAAGCTTGTTAAGCAGTAACAATCCAACTGGAACTATGTGAACAAGGTAACTTGCCTCAATTTACCTTGGCCCAACAAACAGAAATAGAGCTTGTATACTCTCATCTCAAAGAACAGTTAACGTTTATTCAGACAGCTGATATGCTTTTAAAGTTATCCATGATTCTGAAATGCTATGGAAACAGGGGAGTGTCCTTAACTCAATCGGATCCCCTTTAAAGAACAGACAACTAGTCAGTGACTTACTAAATGCCATTTTACTTCCTCAAACTCTTGCTATAATTAAAATTTAGACTCATACAAAAAAAGAAAGAGAGCCAGAATATCAAGTAAATGCTTGTGACAGTTTGAATTTGGAAAAACCCAAAAATAGATTACATTTCTGAACTAATCCATTCCTGTGGGTGTGGGGTCCATTATTTTTTTTAAAAAGATTCTTAGATTACATAAATGTTACATAAAAAATATAGGGGATTCCCTTATGCCCCACTCCCTACCCGTCCCACATTTTCCAACACTAACAACATCCTTCATTAGTGTTGTATATATGTTAGAATTGATGAACACATTTTGGAGCATTGCCACTAAGTGTAGGTTATCCCATTGTGTGTGCATATATATGCATACCATATTTTGTTTGTCCATTCATTGGTTGATAAGCACTTGGGTTGTGTCCACCTTGTGGCAACTGTGAATATGCTGCTCTGAACATTGGTAGCAAATAACAGTTTGAGTCCCTGCTTGCAATTCCTTTGAGTATATACCTAGAACTCTGATTGGTGAGTCATATGGTTTCTAATCTTTCTCATGAACTGCCAAACTGTTTTCCACCATGGTTGAATCATTTTACTTTGCCACTGTATTTTTCAGGGTTCTCTAGGGAAACAGAATGAATAGGAGATATCTATCAATAACATGAGATTTTATAAGAGTCTCTCATGTGACTGTGGGGATGCACAAAGTCCAGGTTCCACAGACAGGCTGCAAACCAGGGGCTCCGATGAAAGTCCAATGAAGGTTCTTGGTGAGTTTCTGGAAGATGTTGACTGTCCAAAGACAAGCTCAGAAATTCTCTCTGAATGTTGAAATCACTTCCAGTCTTAAGGCATCTCAACTGATTGGATAAAGCATCACTCATTGCTGACAGCAATTTCCCTGACTGATGTAGATGCAATCAGCTACCTATGCAGTTAACTCACTGCAGGTGACTCAAGTCCATAAATGTCCTTGTATTAAAATTATCCCAGTGCTTGCTTTACCAAACAACTGGGCACAATAACCTGGCTGAATTGACACATTAGCCTAACCATCACAGCCACCAAAAATGACCAAGTGCTACGATTTCTCTACTTCCTCTCAAACATTTCTTACTTTCCATTTTATATACTAGCCTTTCTAGTGTGTGTGATATGGTACCACATTGTGATTTTGATTTGCATTTCCCTAGTAACTAATGTCATGAGCATCTTTTCATGTGTTTATTGATAATTTTTTATTTTTAAAGAAACTTTAGAAAACATAAAGGTTACATCAACAATATAGGGGATTCCCATAAACCTCACCTCCTCCCCCTCCCACACTTTCTCTCATTAACAATATATTTCATTAGTTTGGTACATTTGTTACAATTGATGAATGTATATTGAGGCATTGCTACTAACAATGGTCTATAGTTTACGTTAAGTTTTACACTTTGTACCACACAATTGTATAGGTTTTGACAAAATATATAATGGCCTGTATTCATCATTTCAATGTCATGCAGGACAATTCCAATGTCCAAAAAATGCCCCATGTTACACCTATTCTTCCCTTTCCCTCCCCTCAGAACCTCTGGTGGCCACTGCCTTTATATCAATGATACAACTTCTTCCATTGCTAGAACAAGAAGTCTGCTTTAGTGCATAGTTGCATTCCTCCCTTATGTTTGTTCATTCCTCAGACTTGAGGATTTGGGGATGGTGATGCCCATTCTGTTTCTTCTTGAGAGCAGGCTTAGATCTCATGGGCAGCTAGATGGATCTGTCTTGCTTGCAGTAGGAGATACTTTCTGTTTTATGAGATGGACATTGTCCATCACCATATTTTTGTTAGTTGTCCTGAGCATGTCTAATGAACTGGATAGCAGTGTTGCAACTCTCCTGAGATTTAAAGCAACTGGCATATGAACAGACTGAAGATTTAAGTCTGTGGAGCATATATTTAATGAGCATAGTTCTAATTATAGGGTCAAGTAAAAGGGCAGAAGAGCCCTGTGTAGGAAAATTATAAATGAGTCTAACTCTGTTACACTGGGTAACAGAGTAATGTTCCAAATTAAGGCCCACTGACAGGAATCCGAATCCCTGAGATTGTCTGCGATGCCTGTGGTGTCTAGATTTCTCTAGAGCCCTCAGGAGACCCACTGTTTGAGGAAGTGCTTACTGTGGCAGACAATGAGATCCTGATGAGACGTGCATAAGTTTAACCTCTGGAATGACTTCTCAACACTCTTTGAAAATTTTTAGCCATAAAAACTCATTTGTATTTAGTATTTTCCCCTTTTGGTCAAGGTCTTTTTCCAAATACATCACTAGTTCATGATTGGTAATAATTCCTTGGTGCCAGGAAGGCTTAACCTCAGGAGTTATGCCCCATGTCAGGGGGTAGGTAGTGTATTTATATGCTGAGTTTCGCTTAGAAAGAGGCCACATTTAAGTAACAAGGAGGCCCTCAGGAGGTAACTCTTAGGCAAGACATAAAACTGGGCTAAGTTTCAACTTCACAAGAACAAGGTTCATAAGTACAGCCATCAATATTAAAAGCCTGGTGTATTTATTGACCATTTTTGTAACTTCTCTGGAGAAATGTCTATTCAAGACTTTTTCTCATTTTCAAATAGGTTTGTATCTTTTTGTAAAGTTGTATGCAGTTTCCAAATATTTTCTTTCATTCTGTAGATTGTCTCTTTTACTTTCTTGATAAAGTCTTTTAAACACAAACATTTTTAATTTTGATGAAGCCCCTTTTTATAATTTTTTTTCTTTTTGTTGTTTGTGCTTTTGGTGTGATTTCTAAGAAATCATCTCCCAACACAAGGGCCTAAATATGTCTCCCTATGTTTTTTTTCTAGGAGTTTTATAGTTTTAGTTTTTAAATTTAGGCCTTTGATCAATTTTGAGTTAATTTTTTCATATGGTGTGAATAACGGTCAACCTTCATTATTTTGTATATGGCTATCTAGTTCTCATAGCACAAATTGTTGAAGAGATTCTTCTTTCCCCATTAGTAGACTTGGCACCCTTGTCAAAAATCAATTGGCCATTGATGTGAACGTTTTTTCCTGAACTCTCAGTTCAATTCCATTGGACTGTTTGTATGTCCCTGTGATTGTACCATGCTGTTTTGGTTGCTAGAGTTTTTTATAATTTTCCAAATTTGGAAGTGGGAGTCCCCAAACTTTGTTTTTCTTTTCAAGATGTTTTTGGCTATTTGGGGCTGCTAAACCTTCCATATTTGATGATTGGCTTTTCCATTTCTGTGAAGAACAGTGTTGAAATTTTGACTGGGATTACATAAAACGTGTAGCTTGCTTTGGGCAAATTACATATTGGGCAAGATAGCAATTACTATCTTGACAATATTTAGTCTTCCAGTCCATGAACATGGAATGCCCTTTCATTTATTTGTCTTCTTTATATTTTTAGGAATGCTTTTTAGTTACCCAAGTACAAATAGTTTACATTCTCAGTTATGTTTACTCCTAGATATTTGACTATTTTAGTTGCTTTGTAAATGAGTTTTTTTCTTGATTTACTCTTCAGAGTGTTCATTCTTAATGTATAGATACACCCTTGATTTGGCATGGTTATCTTGTACCATGCCACTTTGTTGAATTTGTTAATGCTAGTAGCTTCGTTGTGAAGATTACAGGATTTTTGGCATATAGGATTATTTCTTCCATGAAAAGGAAAGTTTTACATCTTCCCTTCCAAATCGCGTGTCTATTATTATTATTTTATCTCACCTATTTGCTCTGCTAATTTCCAGTACAAAGTTGAATAACAGACATTACAGTATGCTTCCTTATCTTATTCTTGATCTTAAAGGGAAAGTTCTCAGTTTTTCACCATTGACTTTGATTAGGTTTGGTGAAAAACACCATAGAGTTTTTCATCTATGCCCTTTATAATGTTGAGAAAGTTTTCTTCTATTACTAGTTTTGTAGGTATTTTTACCAAGGGTTTCTGGATCTCATCAAATGTCTTTCAATTTAGATGATAATATGGTTTTTGTCTTTTGTATTATAAATGTGGTATATAACATTAAAAGATTATCTCATGTTGAACCAACTTGCATACCAGGAATAAATTCCATGTGATCATGGCATAGAAATCTTTTCATATACTGCTGGATTTGGTTTGTGAGTTTTGTTCAGGATATTTCATCTATTTTAATGAGGGAAATTGAGCTGTAATTTTCTTTCCTTTTGCTATCTTTATCTGGCTTTGGTATTAGGAAAATGCTAGTCTCATAGAATAAGTTGGGATATGTTCCCTCCTCTTCAGTATTTTGTGAGTTTGAGAAAGAGTGGCATTAATTCTTCTTGAAATGCCTGGATTTTTCTTTGTTGGGAAATTTTTGATTACTGATTCAATCTTTTACTTTTTATTGGTCTGTTGATATCTTCTATTTCTTGTAGTGTCAGTGTAGTTATTCAAGTGTTTCTAGGAATTTGTCCATTTTGTCTAGGTTTTCTAATTTTTTTGGTGTACAGTTGTTCATAATCTCTTATTATCATTTATATTTCTGTGGGGTCATTATTAATGTCACCCTTCCATTACTAAGTTGTTTATTTGCATCTTTTATCTTTTTTTTGTCAGTCTAGCAAAGGTTTGTCTATATTATTGATCTTTTCAAAGAACAACTTTTCATTTTGTTGAATCTCCATATTGATATTTTTTCAGAATTTCATTTACTTCTGCTCTAATCTTTGTTATTTCTTTCCTTTTGCTTGGTTTGAGATTAGTTTGCTGTTCTTTTTCTAGTTCTTCCAGGTGTGCAGTTTGGCCTTTTATTTCAGTTCTTTCTTCCTTTTTTTTTCCTTCACTATTTAACTTTACTATTTATTCAGTCTGAAAATAATGTCAAATTTAATTCACTAAGTAAGGCAGGAGTAATTCTGCAAAAGGACTTTATGAAGTCCTATTTAGTTTTGGTTCTAGAATCATAAGTGCTTAAACTTCGGAATTTTCCAAATTAACCAAAAAGTGGCCATGTCAACAACCAAAATTCTCAAAAGATTAGATAAAAACAATTGCCTAAACATTTAAAAAATATCCAACTCATTTCTTTTATACATTAGGATTAGTTGGAATCTATCTCTGCACCTGTAATTCAACCTTCTGCTTGACTAAACACCAAGGCCATTTAAGAAAAGAATTTTCTAAAAAAGAGAGAAATTCTCTTTTAAAATAACCGCTGAGTAGGTTTAAAAATCATTCCATAGATAGCCCCTAGGAATAACTCAGTTGGCACAAGGTTACCATTTTCTTTTCATTAAAAAGACATTTGTATGATTTTATATAACAACGACAGCAGAATTTTCATGTTTCACAATTTTGTTGCTAGAGAGGTCCCAAAATTTCTTAAACCCATTTCAGAAGTTTCCTGAATGTATGCATTACAGTAAACAGCAGCAAAATACCAAAACAATTCTATTGCTAAAAATTACTACACCTGCTTGTGCCTTTAGAATAGTAGATGTAAAAAAAGCAATGCAGCAATAACAATGTTATAGTAATTTATGCTACCAATGGGGATTTGAGTTATTCTGAGGAAGAAACAAATTGTTTTCTTTAAGACATCCAAGCCATGACACTTACAATCATACTGGGAAAATATTCATTGAGGTTTGGGGATAAAATTTTTAAAGGGTCAATAAGGAAGAGACAAGAGCATTATATTTAGTATTCTAAAGGCATGCTTCAGATAGATCAACAATTGTTCTGGTAAGACTAGCTGCTCACATACATACACATGCACACACTTAGATTTTAATGGTTTATATAAAACCACATTTGTTACTTTAGAAAAATGAATGCAATATTATTGTCACAGACTCTGACTGCTCAGTCCAGACATAACAAGGAGTTGCCTTCTATGGTGATATGGCTTCTCTGCACTAATTCACTTCACACTGAAAATCATAGCGCAGGATAAGTAAAGACAGCATTGTTGCACAATTTACTCCTCATATCTCACTCCCACTGACCTCTTCTGTGCCCATTTCCTGAACAACCTTTTTGGTGAAGCTTTTTGATCTGATTCCGTTTCCTGAGGAATTCTACTAATATCAACATCATTCTGATTTGATGTACCTATTTCTACTTTTTGTAGTGGTCTTTTGTGCTTTCTAGATTCTAGGAGTTGATAAAGGCCAGCAACAATGAATAGCCCAAGACTGGCAAGGAACATATATATATACATAGAGATTGTTTCTCTATCTAACCCATTATCTTTTTCACTCTTTGTAACTATTTGATTAAAGACAACATCTTGGAATATATTGCCATTCAAATGTTTGTAGTTCAGATGGATGACTAGACCAAAAGTTTGACCATCCCTGGGCTCTGCAGGAATGAAAGAGTACTCAAAAGTTGCCTGTCTCTGGGGTGGCACTGCAGTGTTCAGAGGAAGAACTGAAATTCTGCATATAAAACTGGTAGTCCTGAGGATAACAGAATGAGGCATCTAGGTATTCAACAATAAAGTTTTTTGTACCCTTGTTTGTAAAGCCTACCAGGAACTTCACAATGTTATCTACTGGAATATCTTATCCTTTCCAAATAGGATAGTTGTATCTGCACTTAATGCTTTAGGTTCACTAGATTCATCTTCTTCTTTATCTTCTGCCAAATTTATGGGCTCATCTTCTTCCATTCAGTTTCATCATCTTCACCTTCAATTATTGAAACTTCCATGGTTTCTTCATCCTTTATAAGATCTTGAGACACTGTTAATGAGACTTCAGAGCTACCTCTGAGAAAGAGGGTGGCAGGGAACACAAGGGAGAGATGCAGAAGGAGACAGGGAAGAAGTCTTATGGTGCCGCCTATAGGGTATGTACCACCCTTGAAAGAGTGCTTTCTGAGGCTCACTGTAAGAGCTGTTACTCTTTACCCTGCCTCCAATGGCAGGGGCAGTGAATACACCATCCACTGGCTTCTGTCCTGATCCATCCTCTGATGGATAAATTCCATAATGGGTCATGGAGGCTCTTTTTTCTTTTTAAATAAAAGTATTTAGAGCTGTAAATTTCCCCCTCAGCATTGCCTTGGGTGTATCCCATAAGTTTTCATATGTTGTGGTCTTGCTTTCATTTAACCCAAGATATTTACTGATTTCTCTTGCAATTTATTCTTTCAGGCACTGGTTATTTAAAGGAATGTAATATTTAGCTTCAATATATTTGTGGATATTCCAATTCTCTGCTTGTTCTTGATTTCCAGCTTCATTCCATCATTGTCAGATAAATATCTTTGTAATCTTCAATCTTTTAAAATATTGAGACTTGTTTTGTGACCCAAAAATTATCTATCCTGGAGAATGATCCACGTGCACTTGAGAAGAATGTATATCCTTCTCTTTTGGGGTGGAATGTTCTGTATATGTCTGTTAGTTCTACTCCATTTATCGTATTATTCAAGTTCTCTGTTTCCTTATTGATCTTCTCTCTAAATGTTCTATCAATTGATGAGAATGGTATATTTAAGTCTTCAACTATTATTGTGAAGTTATCTATTTCTCCTTCAGCTTTGCCATTGTTTGCTTCATGTATTTTGGGGCACTTTGGCTAGACTGTTAGGTGCATAAATATTTATTATTGTTATTTCTTCTTGGTGAATTGTTCCTTTTATTAATATATAGTGTCCTTCTTTATCTCTTATAACAGCTTTGGACTTGCAGTTTATTTTGTCCAATATTACTAGAGCCTTCCAGCTCTATTTTGGATACCATTTGAATGGAATATCTTTTTCCATCCTTTCTGCTTCTACCCCAAATAACAACCCTTATAAATCCCTTCAGATTTTTGATACTTTGCATCAGCACCTCTTTGGATGACTAATACACCTTTAGTTTACCCTCCCTAATAATCTTCATTTCTAAACTCTTCCCCACATTTCACACCCTTGCTTTTTCCTTTCAGGCTGCAGCACCCCCTTTAGTATCTCTTGAAAATCTGGTCTTTTGATAACATATTCTATCAGTTTTTGTTTGCTTGTGAAGATATTGAACTCACCCTCATTCTTGAAGGACAGCTTTGCTGGATACACAATTCTTGGCTGGCAGATTTTCTCTTTCAGTACCTTCACTACATCAATCTACTTTCTTCTCTCCTCCATGGTTTCTGATGATAGGTCAGCACTTAATCTTACTGAGTTTCCCTTGTATGTGATGCTTTGCTTTTTTCTTGCTGCTTTCAGAATCCTCTCTTTATGTCTGATATTTGTAATTCTGAATAATAGTGTCTCTTGGTAGGTCTATTCAGATTTATTCAGTTTAGGGTGCATTGTCCTTCTTGGATATTGATATTTATGTGTTTCATAAGGGTTGGGAAGTTTTCTGTCATTATTTCCTCAAATATTCTTTCTGCCCCTTTCCATTCTCTTCTCCTGTTGTGACACCAGTAATGTGAATGTTTGTGCATTTCACATTCTCATTCAATTCCCTGAGACTCTCCTCCATTATTTCCATTCTCTTCTCTTTCTGTTCTCTTGCCTTTTCCAGTTCAGATGTTCTGTCTTTGAAATCACTAACTCTGTCTTCAAGCAATTCAAATCTCCTCTTATGTGCCTCTGATGTATTTTTAATCTCATTCATCCTTTCATTCCCATAAGCTCTGTTAGTTGTCTTTTCAGGCTTTCAAATTGTTCTCTATGCTCACCCAATGTCTTCTTAATATTTTATATATCTTTAGTCTTATTTTCTTTAAATTCTTTGGCAGTGATTTAGAAGAGTGGTGTGATTATTACTGATTAATTGTCTTAAATCTTGTATCTCTTCAGGATATTTGGTTTGTTCTTTTGGCTGAGCCATCTCTTCCTGTTTCCTAGTATGGATTGTAATTTTTTGCTGAGATCTGTTTTTTTCACAGCTCTTCTTTGATATTTGGTTCAACTTATTCTAAGATTTTAAAATTGCCCAGCTTAAGTTTTCAACATCACTCAAGGGACTCACTATGGGGAACAGAGTTTCTCTCAGGGGTTGGATACAGAGACTGCAGTTTTTGTCCACGCAATTTCTAGACCAGCCAGCTGATGGTGTTAGTCAGTATACCTTTCCATGGAGGTGCTTCCATCTCATCTTTCCTGTGTCCTGTATTGAATTCCAGATGGGAGATACAAAGCAGGTTCTATGGGCTGAATTCACTGATGAAAAGCACCCATACCTCCCCTCCCTTTTCTCTAGAAACAACTGACAGGGAGGAAGTTGTCTGTTCCCCTCTTAGATGGTTGCAGTGAGCCACGTGTTTTACCCCAGCTTAATATCTTGTGGATGGCGGGTGGAGCCATTTCTGGATGCTAGAGGGGCTTGGTAACTCATGCTTTTCTTTTGGCTTCTTCATCTCTCTGTCCCTGACTCTCCTGAGTTGTGTATCACTGTCCTGGTCTGCTGACCCCCAAAGCAGGTGCCTCAGACATCTTTTTGTTTTCTCCATTGTTTTTGTGAAAGCATTCAACTCTATTAGTCCATTTCGATCTTCCTCTAGGGTATTTTGAATATCTACTATAGTGACTTTCATCCCCATAATTTCTGTTATGTTTCTTTTTATACTTTCAAAATTTTCTTTATGCTCTCACATTGTCTTCTTAATAACCTTTAGCTTTTTATCCATATTTTTCTTCCTCTTCTTGATTTGATTTTAGAGATTTGTTTGTCCTCCTTTGATTAGTTTTTCCAAATTCTGAGTCTCATCCGAATTTTTAATTTCTTCCCTTGACTGGGCCACATCTGCCTGTTTCTTGATATGGCTTATAATATTTTGCTGATGTCTAGGCATCTGCTTATCTTGATAAGTTAACTCTGAAGATCAGGTCCTCTCTCTTGTTTAGAGTTATATTGCTGATTGACTTTGTATTAAATCTCTTCTTTGATGCTTTGTCCAACTTATAATGGGCCATTAAAATAACCAGAATTTAACTGTTCAGATTTTCTCAGTTCTCCTTCATCTGATTCTTCCCATGAATATGTGGTACAATTTTAAGACTGCACTTTTGTACAATTGCTTCACCTGCAGGAGAAAGCTTCCTTTCTCTTGTTCCTTCTCTAGGAATCTTGATATATTCTGTTGTTTTGTGAAAAATTTTCTTCCCAGCTCCTAAGTTTGGTTTTTAAATTCCTTCCCTCACTCAGTGTCACCTTTTCTTTACACTTTACAGTTCTGGGACCCTCCTGTCTTATTGCATTCAATTCATATTTCTTCCCATTTTTATTCTTTCTGTGACACTTTTCTGCCTCTGGTTTCTTTCTCCTTAGGTTATCCATCTTGGGTTGCCAGATAGGGTCAGTCCAGAAAGGTGGATTACTACAGAAAATTCCATTTTGCCTTTAAGGAGTCTAGCTGACAATAATAGGCTTCAGTGGATGCAACACGTGGCCATTGTTTTGTTGCAATTTCTCTGCCTCATCTCCCAGTTCCCTTTTGTTTGCAGCACTCATTAGCAGCTGGTGTTCTGCCAGGTTCTCTATGGTCTTCAGTCCCTTTGCCTGGATATATGTGGAGCTCTAACTCACTGCTGTGAATTCCTCTAGAGTCTTTGTCCCTGGTGGAAAGGACCAGGGCCACTGACTATGGAGTGGTCAATCTTCTTAGATTCACAGTATCTTCTGAGCAGCTGGTACAGTATTCTCATCCTCCTCATCCAGGTTACCTTCTCAGGCATGCAAGCATTGGCAATACCCTTTCACTTACTTATAGTCATATGCCTGCCCTTCCCAGCAAGCCAAGGTGTTTTTCTGACATCAAGCCCAGGAATGAATGATAACAAGCTTGCAGATGATCAGCCCTTCTTTGATCAGCTTCTGAATCTGCTGATGAGATTTGGCAATGGTGATTTCACTGGTCTCAATGGGGCCCAAAGAAACCTTCTTCTTTCCACAGTGGAGAACCCTGGAGGTGAGCCTCTTCTGAAGCCTGAGCATACTCATGGCTGTGACAGCAGTGCCAAAGGTAGCACAGCATTTTGAAGATGTTGAAATGTGGATAAATATTTATTTAAAGACTTACAGCAAAACACTGTACATGGCATAATGATGATATCCACATTACTTAGACTTAGCACAGAGTTAAACCTCTGCTAAATTCTGCCTGTCTTTCTAAAACTTTCATAGCAAAACAAAAAGTTCCATCAAGTGGCACTGTTACTACACACAAAAAAAATAACTGTTTGAAGTGCAATTCAGACATTAATACAAACCTACTTTTTAGAAGAGTAAATACTTTTTTTTACACAGTAAAAAGTATGACACTAGGCTCTTCCACAAATATATCTGGGTGTGAATATAACCAGGGGAAGCAAATACGGCTTAAGCAGTTGGGTGGCCACCTCTCATATGGGAGGACCTTGGTTCAGTCCCCAGTGCCTCCTAAAGAAGACAAGCAAGACAATGAGCTGATATGATGGGGTGGCGCGGCGAGCTGCACAACAAGATGATGCAACAAGATGACACAAGACGAGGAAACAAAGTGAGTGACACAAAAGTGGAGAATGGAGGTAGCTCAAGACAATGGGTGCCTTGCTCCCAAATGGGAGTTTCTGGGTTCAGTTCCCAGGGCCTCATAAAAAAAAGAAGATGAGCACACAAGAAATGGATACAGATAGCATACAGGGAGCACAAAAAGGGGGGGGGAGAGAAAGTAAATATAATAAATCTTTAAAAAGTAAATAAATAAATAAAACCAGAACACAATCATTCAAAGTTCTGGAAATATTTGTTAATAGGTGTGCAATTCAAAGTAGCTGGAATTGGAAGCTCCATTTCCCAAAATTAGGGGAGGAAGAGATGGTTGGGCACCAATTTCAGCTATTGATTAGAAAATTCAGTGGACTAAAGTATAACCCTAAGAACTGCTAAAGTTTGAACCTGTCCAAGTCAGAAAAAGACCAGTAGCCACCATTTTAACTACACCACCAGCAGGAGGGGAAGTGGGGCTGACTGAAAATCACAGAGCTGGTAGAGACTGGCTTCTTTCCATCCAGATCATATTGCAGCTCTAGCCTAAGCCCCAGTCCCACCTCTGACAGGGAAGAAGCTGGCAGGACCAGCACCAGCCTTTCTAGGAAAATACAGGCCATGCCACAGAGGCTCATGATCATCCTACTCTGGCAGTGCAAGCTGCCTCAGGAGCTATTCTGCAGCTGGAGTTAGTGTCCTTTGTGGGTTAGAGCAGATGTACATCACAATTGCAGGGTGATGGGAATGTGGAGAAGCATGGGAAAAATACAAGTGGAGTGACCTATGGACTCTGGTTAACAGCAATACTGCAATAGTCACACATCAATGCCAAAGATGCACTGTGTTAATAATGAGGGAGTATGGAAAAAGCTTGCCAAATGTACACTATGGGCCATGGTTAATGGTAATAGTCTGATAATATTATCTCATAATCTCTAACAAAAGTTCTGAGATGGTGTGATATGTTGATAGAAGGGTGTTGTATGGGAATTCTGAACAAGTGCATGACTATTTTGTAAGTTTACAACTTCTGTAATAAAAATATATTTTAAAAAATAATAATAGAGTGGGTTTGGGGGAAAATACACCAAATATAAGATATTTGACAATATTCATTTATAAAAAATGTCTCACAACAATGCAAGGTGGTGGTGGGTTGATGTATGGGAACACAGTAAGATGTTATGCATGTTTGCTTTGTAAGTTCACAACTTTTACTATACACTTATTATTTATGAATATACATGTATAAATGATATAAAAAATAATAATAAGGTGGGTTGGGGGAAAGTACACCATATGTAAGATACTTTGGTTAGTAGTAATATTTTTAGGATGCTCTTTCATCATTAGTTAAAAATGATTCACAACAATCAAAGTTTTGGTAGTGGGGTGAGGTATGAGTGCCTTGTATGATGTTATGTATATTTGTTACTTCACAACTGATACCATACACTTATTGCTTGTATATGTTTACACATGAGTGATAAATTTATGTAAATTAAAAGAATATATATAATGTGAGCAGTATTAGGTACAATTATATTAAAATGAGCCTTTCAAATTTTTTCCAAACAAATGAAGAATAAATATATAATGCTAAAATAAATGTATATAGGAATCATGACTCAAACAAGAAACTGATGATATTGAATATAGAATATGAAATTTACTTGCCAAAAAGGCAAAGGCCTAAATGCCTTTATAAATGAATTCTGACAAGGAATAGATGCAACTACCAAAACTACTATTACTATTACTACTACTATGACTGATAATACAAATACAACCAGCAAGAACTGGCAGAAACATCTTTCTCAAAGTCCAGAAAACAGTTAAAGGACTGGAATAACAGAATGCGTACTAAATCAAGAATACTTAAAAGCAAGAGGATCTTGTAGAGCCCTGGATGTCCCCTCTTTCACCCCTCACCAGCTCAGTGCAGAACCAGCCTGTGTTTCCAGTATGGATCCCTGGTCCTTGTTTTCAAGGGAGTAAAGAAACCCTCGTGCACATACTGGGAGCATGTATGTCTGACCCAGTCTGTCTTGTGGTGGCCTAAGATCACTGTCTTAGGCCCAAGACATGCCTTGCCAGAACTTGGCCTGGATGTAGAAGGTAGTTCACCGAGCTCTCCTAAGAAGGCTGTGGGAGACCAGGGATAAGGGCTTGCTGGCCATAGGGCATGTAGTACAGTATCAGGCAGTGTGAGGGAATTGTTCCCTAGCCAAGAGGGAATATCCACATGATATAAACGGGAATTTCTAGGGCTACATGTGCATGCCCAAGACAAGATGCATACATAGAAAAGAACAGGGTGGCACCTACACTTTGGCCTTGAGCAAGTCTCTAAATTCACTGTATAGATAAACTCAGAAGGAGAGCAAATGCACAAGTTAATCTTTAGAGACTGGGGAAAGTATTCTTCTTTTTCCCCTTCATTAAATTTTTTCTTTCTCCGTGGAATGCAAGGAAAGCTGGGTCATAACACTGCTTGAAAACAAGCTTAAGAAGAAATGCTCCAGAACTAAATTCCAATAATAACAGCTTAAAATAAAAAAAAAATGTTCAGGTTTCAACAACAGATTACAAAACATGCAAAGGGACAGAAAGCCATATCCGAGGCAAAGGAGATTAAAGCATTAGAAACCATCAATGACAAGGCCTAGACATGGTACATACTGGACAAAGACTTTATAACAAACTGTTCTTAAATAAATTCAAAGAGCTAAAGGAAAGCATAGCCAAACATCTAAAGGATAATTGGAAAATAATAGATGAACACAAAGAGTATATCATTGGAGAAATGGAAATAATGAAAATGAGCAAACAGCTGAAGACCACAATAACAGAATTTTAAAATTCTCCAAAGGGGTCCAACAGTAGGATGGAGCTGACAGAAGAATCAGTGAACTTGGAGATAAGACAACTGAAATTATCCATTCTGAGGAACAGAAAGAAGAAAGAATGCAGAAACATAAACAGAGCCTGAAGAACCTATGGGACACCATCAAGTGTACCAATACACACATTGTGGGAATCACAGAAAGAGAAGAAACAGAGAAAGAAGTGGAGGTAATATTCAAAAAATAATGACTGAAAATTTCACAAATTTAACAGAAGACATGAATTTTCCCATCCAGTATGCTCAAGGAACTCCAAACAGTATAAACCCAAATGGACCTATACTGAAACATATAATCAAACCTTCAAATTCTGAAAGATGCAAGAGAGAAACAACTTGCCACATACAAGGAAGTCTCAAAATAATTACATGCCAATTTCTCATCAGAAACCTAAGAGGCAGGAAGGTAGTGGAATAGTATATTTGAAGTACTGAAAGAAAAAAACACCAACCAGAATTCTATACCTGGCACAATTGTTTTCCAAAATGGGAAGCAGAGTGAGCATCACCATCCCCAAATCCTCCTAAATTAAGGAATGAACAACCATAAGGAAGGATTGCAAATATGCACTAAAGTAGTGTTATTATTATTCTAGCTGTGGAAGAACATGTATCATTGATATAAAGGCAGTGGCCATCAGAGTTTCTGAGGGAAAGAAGAAGGAAGAATAAGTATAACATGGGATATTTGGGACATTGGAATTGTTCTGCATGCGACTGCAATGAAAGATACAGGCCATTATGCATTTTGTTAAAACCTATAAAATATGCAGTGCAAAGTGTAAACCATAAAGTAAACTATGGACCATGGTTAGTAGCAATGCTTCAATATGTATTCATCAATTGTAACAAATGTACCATACTAATGAATGATGTTCATTAGGGGGAAAGTGTGGGAGGGGTCAGGGTAGGGTATATGGGGATCCCCTATATATTCAGTGTAACATTTATGTAATCTAAAGCTTCTTTCAAAATAAAGAAAAAAGAAACAAATGAGGGCGAGATTAAGACATTTCCAGATAAACAGCAGCAGACGGCATTCATCACCACTAGACTAGCCCTATATGAAATGCTAAAGAGAAGTCTGTAGGTTGAAAGGAAAGGACGCTAGACAGTAGAGCAAAGCTGCATGAAGAAATAAGGATCTTCAGTAAAGATAACAAAATGGGTAGTATTGTATTTTTGGTGCATAACCCCATTTTATACTTCCTACATGATCCAAAAAGCAAATGTATAAAATGTAAAGATAAATCAGTGGCTTTGGACACATAATATCTAAGCATTCAATTTGTGACAAAAACTACATGAAAGTGAGGGGGCAGGGTAATAACAGAACATAGTTTGTGTATACTATTTTTTGAAGGATAAAGAATTGTTTTATTGGAAGTAGAAAAAGCAATGGATAATATTTAACCTTTATTTATTCTAAACTTATTAGCAAATTGGAAATAAAAGGGAACTTCTTTCATCAGTAAAGAGCATCCACAACAAACTCACAACAAATAGGGAAATGTTGAAAATGCCTCCTTTTTTTCATAAAATATGTTTTAATAGTTATCAAAGATATTTTCTTTTTATTTATTTATTTTTTTAATATTTTTTTTTTATTTTTTAAAAGATACTTAGGTTACATAAATGTTACACATAAATTGTAGGGATTCCCATATGCCGCTCCTCCCAATCCTCCCACAACCTCCCACATAAACATCCTTCATTAGTGTAGCACATCACCTGCAATAGATATACACATCTTGGGGCTTTGCCATTAAGCATGGACCATAGTTCACATTGTAGACCACAATCTCTCCCACACAGTTCTGCATTTTATATGTTGATATATAATGGCCTATGTCTGTCATTGCAATGTCACTCAGGATAAATCCCAAGTCCTGAAAAAGCCCCTATATTACAACTGCTTTTCCCTCTCCCTGCCCCCAAAGCAACCTGTGGCCACTGGCTCCACATTAATGTTGTAATAAATTCCATTGTGTGAATCACAATATGTCTATAACAGAATACCATTAAGTCCACTCTAGTCCACAGCTCTTCCCCCAATCCTGAGAAGTCTGAGATGGTGATGCCCACTCCACCTCTAAGTGAGAGGGGGCTTATATCCCATAGATAAGATGGATGGGATTATTCTGCCTGAAGCTGCAGACTCTCTCCATTCCCTAGGATGGCCATTGTCCATTATCATCTCCCCACCATGTGTCCAGGGTGAGTCCATTGAGCTGTACAGTAGGAGTTGCAGCTCCACTGAGATTCCAGGCCCAGCTGGCACAAGGACAGCCCAAGGGCTCTGGTCTCTGTAAGTACACCTACAAACTGCAGCAGCACAGATAGGTTTGAATAGAAGGGACAGATGGACCACGTGCAGGAAATACATATTTGGGACTAACTCTGTCACTCTTAGGAGCAAGGATTCCAAAGTAGCGCCCACTGATAAGGCATGAAACTCTGGAGCTCTCCGCCCTGATATAGGACCTGGGTGTCTCCAGAGAACTCAGGAGCCCCTCTGTTTGGGGTGATATCCACATTGGAAGCCTATGAGGGCCTATTGAGATGTGCATTAGCGTTACCTCTGGGATGACCTCCTGGCTCACTTTGAAGTCTCTTAGCCACATGAAATCATTTGTCTTTGCCTTTTCCCCCTTTTATCCGAGGTCTTTTTCCAGTTGTATTGCCCATTGGCACTTGTTTGTAATTCCTCGTTGCCAGGGAGGCTCATTCCCTAGAGTCATGTCCCATGCTGGGAGGAAGGTAATGCCTTCATATGCTGAGTTTGGCTTAGAGAGAGGCCACATTTGAGCAACAAGGAGGCTCTCAGGAGGCAACTCTTAGGCATCCCATAACAACAGGCTAAGTTTCAATTTCAAGAGCAAAGACTCATAAGGCTAGTCATCAATAACAAGAGCCCATAAGTGGATCATCCTCCTTTGCCAGACAGTGCCCCTGCACTTGGGGGACCGTTGCTACTACCTTAGAGAATATGGCAGAACTCTCCAGGATGGGAATTCAGTATTCTCTCATTTATTAATTGGTTCTCCACCCACTGTGACCTTGCCCCATGAGCATTTGAACAATTTTATATACCTTCTATGTATGTTCAGGTGAACTTCCTCCCATGCACCCTCATCCCTGACACAACCCCATCAATAATCCTCTCCCACCCCAGCTATAACCCTTCTGTGATCCAAAGCTTCTTTAAAGATGAACCCAAGGATGTGAGGGCGATCTGGCTGCGACATCTGAAGCTGCGCACTTGGTTGAAGAGGACGACCTTCCCCGCTGGAGGAGGACTGTTCTTCACTCAAGGGTATACGAGTAGCTGTGTTCCCCTGCTAGAACCTCCAAACAAGCTCTCAAGGTCCATTTGTAGGAGAACATAGGGTAGTCAAGCTTCCAAGACTCCAGACACATCCAAATGAGGTGCTGCATGTGGCAGTCTGCCTTTAAAAAGAAAAAAGAAAAAAAAAAAGATGAAGCCAATACTATATCAAACACAATTAATAGGAAAATGAAATAGTAATGATGTTTAAATGTGAGAGATAAAATATAAGAAAACTTGAAAAAAAAAACAGCAAAAATAAAATTGAAGGATTGGGTTATTCAAAAATGATTTAAATTTTTTTTAATTAAAAAAAATTATTTTTTAACATTTTGCCTTTTATCACTGCAATATCTGGTGTCCAGTCTGTACCGTGGCACCTACACCCTCTCACTCCCCAGTGTCTCTCTATTTTTCATTTAATTTTCAAAGAAGTTTTAGGTCACAGCAAAGTCACACACAGAATACAAGACACTCTCATATACCCAATCTCCTCCCCCTTTCTTCACCTCATATTAAAACCTTTTAGTATGTGGATATTAGCATTGTTATAACTGATGTACAGATGGTGAAACATAGCTAATAAACATTGTAAATGGATTACAGTATGGTGTACATTGTAGATCGTAAACTTTTATAAATTTTGATGATATTTACCATGTGCTGTGTCCATCACTGTAAGGTAATGAAAAACATTTCCACTGACCGATAAATACCCCCTGTTTGATCTATTCTGTTCCTCCGTCCCCATCCCCCCAGGGCCCAACAAAAACTACATGACAGTGAGGGGGCAGAGCAGTATAGGAAAATAGTTTGTGTATACTATTGAAATTAAATTTTTCTCTAAGCCAACAAGAGTTTTAAAGATGTAGGATGTTAAATGATGGCCCATTACAATTACAAAGGAAATACTGGAAAGGAAAAGAATATGCAATCTCATATTCAGACCTGACATTTGAGTACGGGTTGCCAAGGCAAGGGGGGACAGGGGCAATGGAAATCAATTCATAATGGGTTTCTGTTTAGGAAAATGAGAAAGTTTTAGTAAGGGAAGGTCGTAAGGGTACTGCAAAAGTGTAAATATGAGGAATCCTTCTGAATTGTATGCTTGGCAGTGGCTGAGATGGGAAAATTTATCTTATATATGTTCCCACAATTGAAAAATAAAGAATGAGCAAATAAGGACACAATGAAAATTAAATGCAATACATGATCCTGTATAGAATCTAATAATAGAGGAGGAAAGGCCCAAAAGGACATTATTGTGACACACAAAAAAATTGATATATAGACTGTAAGCTTTCTATAAATCTAAATTTCTTGAACTTGATAGCTTCAGTTATTTTAATTCTAAAATCCAATAAGAAAATCCTATTCCTTACTATTATAAGAGATGACTCTTACATGAATTTGACTCAAAATATATACGAATTTATTTCTTCACAATAGCAAATATAATATGTAGTTGGATAAACTTGTAGAGGAGCAATATACAAAACACCTGTGGCATGCTGGTGGTTTCTGGAACTGTAAGACTGTGGGAAGTGCAGGGGTTAGGAGGAGGAGATTAACTAGCTTTGCCCTAGAGACAGGTGGAAAGGATATCGGGAATTAAAGTTATAAGTCACCTAGGATGTGAGGTAATTACAATGACTTGTCAGTCAAATCCAAGGGGAGGCTCTGTAAGAGTGAGATGCCATCTGAAGGCAAGGGTCCTACATGAATATCTTCTCTTTCAAATAGCAGACACTAAGTCAACACTTTACTGCTAGCCTGTATGTGAAGCAATTCAGAGAACAACCATTTGAAATGCAGCTGGTGAAACAGAGTAGACCTAGGGGCAGGAGAATGTCCTAAGTCAGAGTCTTTTATTTGGGGGCCCAGTTCCATAGTAGACACATGTTCAAAGCACTAAATCCTCAAACTGAATTGAGAAGATAATTGCCAGATTTCCTTGGGTTTTGGAGAAAATATTGCAAAGAGTTGTGGATATTGGATGACTCAGGGGAACTAGAAGGATCTCAAAATCTTTAGAGGGTTTAACACTCACATAGTAAGTCAAAAAATTAAAGCCAATGGTATTTTCAGTGTAAAACAATGAAAAACCAGCATCGGCACAGGCTTCTTGAGTTTCAGAAGGTTAATTTAACTTTTCCCTTGCATATCAAAATGGCATGTAATACTTTGTGGATGGCACTGCTTCAGTTGTTTTGGTCAATTTATTTAAATGCATATTTAATATATTCATAACATATATTATGTGGAAGCTTGTTGGGAGAAACATGCCAGCAAGTCACGAGGAATTTACAGTGTTATTACTGAGCACATCACTGCTTCCCCTACAAGAATGTCCATTTTAAAGGCTTTATATTCTACTAAGATGCTGCAGTGCCTCATAAGCCATTTAGTGTGAAATCAATGGCCATTAAAGTAAATTAATTTCTATGAGCTGCTGAGAATTACTACTATTTAATAGTCAAATAACTATAAACTATATGCGTTCTATATAGGTAGGCATGGATATTTTAATAAGTCTTATGAGTAAATACGCAACTTTAGAAATAAATCTATTTGCTAGGGTTGTTGGCATGTTAAAATATTAATGGTAAAATATATAATAAGTTACTGATGATGCAATTTCATATTCCTGGATATGGCAAAAGAGTTCACAACTCACACTTGCTGAAGCTTACTATGGGTTGAATTATGTTCTCCTAAAATAAATATGCTGATGTCCCAATCCCCACTACCTCAGGGGTGACCTCATTTAGAAATAAGAAATAAATTTAGAAATAAGGTCATTTCAGATGGGAACTAATTAAGCTAAAATGAGAATGCACTCATTTCATGTGGGCCCCAAACCAACGTGACTGCTGTCTTCATGAGAAGAGGCAATTTGAACATGGATGCAGAGAGAGAATCCAGGATGTCATTGAGCTCCAAGGCAAGATGGCATAATGCCACAGGTGCCAAGGAGCACCAAGGGCTTGCTGTCCTC
>JAQZBX010011165.1:0-43183 GCA_029593785.1 Cabassous unicinctus | reverse complement strand
TGAGAGAGGGCCTCAATCCCATGAAACCAATGGATGGGACTCTTTTGCTTGCCAGTAGTATGCGCTCTCATTTCCCTGGTATGGTGGTTGTCAGTCCTCACCTTCTTGTTAGTTGTCCTGGGTGAGTCCAGTGAACTGGAGAGAAGGTGCTGCACCTCCGCTGAGGCTCAGGGCCCAGCTGGCACATCTAACAGGATCTTAAGGGCCGTGGTAAGGGAAGTCAGGGACCCAGAGACCAGGAGAAGTCAGTAATACAATGGGGCAGGCATTTCTTAACCTACGCTGTTTTCCAGGATCACAGGGCACAGAGTTCAGGTAAAAGTCAACATTTCATGTCTGTCTATTGCTAATTTAGGGGAAATGGTGGTAAAGATAATTCCCAAATGGTGGTTGCAGCAGTTTGATATTGGTTAGGAATTCCAAAAATAGATATTGGATTATGTTTGTAAACTGGTTTGTTCCTCTGGGCATATTAGATTATATTGGATTCAGAGGTTTCGTTTTTATTTGATTAAATAATGATTGAGGATTGATTGGGCCACATCAGTAGTACATTGAGTCCCCACCACCTTGGAAACTGCACCGCAGAGAAGGGAGTTTAGAATTTTGAGCTGGAGTGCTGGGAAATAAACACACAGGAGAAGAACACAGAAGAATAGAGATAGCTCTGTAGACACTGCAGAGGCCCTAGGAAGAGAGATGAGCCTAATAGCCTACAGCTGCAGCTGAGCCCAGAGAGACGCAAACCCCGGGGAGAGAGACGAGCTTTATACTGGCCTATATAGCTGAGATTGGAAGGAGCTGACCACGGAGCCTTAAGAAGGACAGCTGAACCCTCGCAGACTTCGCCCGCCTTCTTGGTCCAACACGTGGCCAGTGACTTCGGGTGAGAAAGTACCTCTTATGGTACCTTGAGTTGTACTCTTCAGGGCCTGGTAACTGTAAGCTTCTACCCCAAATAAATACCCTTTATAAAAGCCAACAGATTTCTGATATTTTGCATCAGCACCCCTTTGGCTAGCTAATACAGTGGTTTATGCAAAATTCAGCTGTAATTGTTTTGGAATGCATTTTCTCCTTGCTCATATGAATGCAGAAACAACTGGCAGTATGGAAATTCATAAGACAGCAAAGAAAATAAAGAAACCAGGCTATGAAGACCTAGCTTAAAAGTACTTAGAGGAAAATCTGTGGGAACTTCCTACTTTTTCAATGCTTCCTGCTGCGTATTTGGATTAAATAGCATTGCTTTTTAGATTAACATAATGTTCCTAAGGAACCTTGCTGTTTCTCTGTAGGCTATTCTTCTCTGGTTACTTGGAAAGAATTAGATTTAGTCTTAAAAGGAGGGAATTTCAAATTACCTTCTTTTCTGGTTTCGTTTGTATGTTAATTAGAAAAGGTAGGAATAATAATAATGGTAATAATATCAAAGAGAGCTGTGACTACAAGATTTTCTCCATGTTAATTCAGAACTGATCACAGTTGTTCAAGTTTCACCAGTCAGGGTCCCAGGGCAACCGCTGATCTCAGATGGTTCTAAAGAAGGGACTTAAGAAACGAAGGTCCTGCTTACAGAGGTGTGGGTGGGGAGAAGGAAAGACAAGGGCCGGTGAGGTGCCCAGATTGGCAATAGTGTGACCAGCTGCCCTCGGACAAGGTGTAGGACAGGGCACTGAGGCAGGGAAGGAGTGGGGGAGAAATGACCTCTCCTCTGCCCTCCAGTTGCTGGCGAGGGCCTGCCATCGGCTGACCCCAGCGTGAAGCCCGCTGGCATGCAGGCTACAGGGTCTGTCTCACTGGGTATAGGGCTGAGCAGACAGTTGATGAGGAGGGACGTGATGGTTTGCAAATGGAGACTAACTTGTACAAGAATCAACTCTTTGACTGTGATCACATTCTATTTTTGTTAATTTTAGAATGTGTTATTTTGGTAAACTTTGAAAATATTGCCAGGATAGAAAGATGTCCATTTCTCATTTTTAAAAAATTTCACTGTATCTCACATTTACTTCTGCAAAAGCATCTATCGTTTAGGTGACAAACGTCATTATCAAGTCTCTGAAAACTTTGAGCTCTTTTTTCATATTTTCCCACTACCTTAGTGCAAATCATTGTACTGTGATAAGCTTGAAATAGCGCCATGCGTGTTTCAGATTGGTGGGGAGTGATTTTCTTTTTAATTCCTCTTGTTCAAATTAGTGCACAGATACTTGTGAATTTTTCAGAGGTGGTCACTTGTCTTCAAATTAAAGTGGAATTTAGTTTGTCTCTTGTAGCTTGCAGCTGAGGGGAAAGCTGCAGTGTGTAGAGACATTCAGGTCTCTGCATCTGTCTCTCTGCAGTCATAGCTGGGTATTATTTGGCCCCACACATTAATGAAATATCCTGACTTGAAATGTTCGTGGTATCCAAGTGACCTGTTTTCTCAATCATCATGTGTATAATTCACCCAAGTCTGAGTCAAGGGCAGATTGAAGATCTATGTCTCTGGGTGCCTAGGGGTTGCTAGGAAATGATTTTCAAAGTGCTTTGTGGTGCTGCAGCAGGTTGAACTTTTTTGTGAAGTGTTGTCATGGAAACTAAGTGCATCATTTCCTTGTCTGACTAATTTATCTTTTAATGATAAAAAATTGTCATCCAGGGTTAACAGAATTGTAATAAGAAAACAATAACTTTAAAGGGAACGCTGCTGTAAATAGCAAATCTTTTGAGTCAGAAGATTCCACTGTGCTAACGGCAGGAGCGTGTAATTCGTGTTGTAAGGGGGTGACTGCTTGAAACCATGGGAGCTGATCAGATTTTCCTTGTCACTGGAGTTGGAAAACCATGATTTCACCCTGTGGCTTATTGGTGTGGGGTTTTATGACCAGCTCCATCTCCAGGCTTACAAGTCAAGTGGAAGGCAGGACACCATGGCGGCGAGCCTCAGTAAGGCTACCGGGGCTTTGTTGTTTATTTTTACTCTTCTCTACTTCCCCCCAGTCCCACCGCTGTTCCCAAGAGAAGGCTGTGGGGGTGACGGTGGTGGTCCTCCATCCGTGAACATGGTACCCTGGGCTTGCTCTATCTGCTAAGCACCCCGTACGCCCTCTCCTCCCTCGGAGCAGAACCAGGAGCTCCGTTATCTGCCCTGATGCCCTTGTGGTATCTCTGAGGGCCCTCAAGGAAGGACAATCCTTTTCCTGTGTGTAGAGGACCAAACTTTCTAGCGCTGTAAATACAGATGGATGCTGCTCTTTCGCTTATTAGGGTGTTTGAAATGAAAGTACTTAGGATAGGAAACCTGACCAGAAAGGAGACTTTATGTGTATATAATACTTCATTGGCCTCGAGATTTCACGCCTGAGGCCCATGCCACCCCCTGCTTTGTTTGGGGGAGACGGATGTAGAAGGCTTTTGTTGCAATGCATTAAATCTGCTCATTTGTTTTAAACCTTCCCAAAATATTCTTTATTAATAGTTGCACATTTCATATAAATTTGAATTATTTTCCTTAAAGAGGGAAAAGTTTGTGCCTAGGCATGAGTCCTAAGCGAAGGGAAACAAGTCCATTTAAATGAGAATTTCACTAAATGTTATTTAAGGCCCAAATCTATTTTCATTCATTCATTCAGCACATAATTACTGAGCAACAACTATGTGCGAGGTACTGCCTGTGTGCCAATTGTGTATAAAGGAATTGTCAGAAGCCAGGAGGTGCCTTTGAGGGACTGAAGGTAAAGGCCGGCCAGAACCCAAGGCCCGTCCAGAGTGGCCACCGTAGAGGAAGAGGCCATCTGGCAGCTGTGTGGCATCTCCTTGCCGAGCTCCCTGTGTTCCCACGTCTTGCTTCTTTACCTTTGCCTGCCGCCCTAGTTCCAGAGTCTTGGCTGCAGCTCTCGATGCACTGCACACATGCTCAGCATCTCCATGTGACCTTCCAGTGTCAACCTTGTTAGGAATGCAACCGCTGTTGGTAAAATGGCCCCTAGAAACTAGTCCTGGAAGGACCTGGTGGCTCTTAACTCCAACCTGCTGTGTTTCCCCCTTTGCTGAGAGCCTTTCACTGAGCTTCACTATTTCTATGTCATGCTGGTCTCAGGATGGAAGGGGCCCTCCTCCCCCTTTAACAAGCAGACCAACGCTGGACCTAAGGTTCCACCCGTGATTCCCTGTAGCAGAGATGAGAAAGGTGTCGTGTATAAAGGGATTTCATTGAAGACTCAGGGACCACAAAAGAGAAGAAGCCGAGTGAATGCTCAGATGCTAGACCTTCTGGTTTGCCCTCGGGTGTTGGCAGCTCTTGTCCAGTGTACCAGGGACCCCATGCAGGCCATCCCTACCTAATGCCTCTCCACAACAGTTTGACCTTTAACATATCTCCTCCAGAATACTCCCCAAGATTCCTAGAGCCCTAATGTCCAGGCCAGGTGAGGCTCAGTGGAGGGCTGAGGCGCTGGAATGCCAGCTCCCCCTCTTGATGGCTGTAACCTGTTACAGCTATCGTAACCTGTTTCTCATCTGTTTAATGGGGTAAGACTGATACCTGTCTCATCCAGGAGCAGTGAGGATCAAATGAGATAATACGTGTAAAGTGCTCTGTGTAGTAGGGGACACTAAGTAAATGCTTGTGATCATCATTATTGAAAAGACCCCCCTTCTAGTGCTTCCCCACCTCCCCCAGTAAGCGGCATCCTCAGCCTTGCTGGCCTCAGCATTCCTACAGGCTCCACAGCACAGAGGCCTAGGGTCAGCCACTTACCCTACACCATGGCTTCACTTCTTGTATCACACAAGCTTGTGGCTCTACCTTCCTTCTAGTGTTTACCAATAGGTTGTGATGTGTGTGTCTCCTCCAAGTTGGAATTCATAAAAGTGGAGGCATAGGCTAAATATTAATCATGTTCATTGATCGTTTAATGTCATTCAATTGATATGTTTTCAGAATTGTTTTTTTTGTAAAATATCCAGCATTTTACCTCCATTTCCTGCCTGTACCTCGGCTCCAGGCTGCCAGGAATGGAACCATCCCAGGTGACTTGTGCCTCTCCCTGCTGCGGACACACTCTCTTGCAGGTCAAGGACCAGGAGCCTGCAGACAGCGTTCATTCAGTCAGTCTTGCAGCAATTATCTACCGAGTGTCTACTACGGCCTCAGTTCAGGGAATACTGACAAGGACCCTGCTCTCATAGAGCTTATGCTATAGTAGTTCATTCACTATTTTCATTCTTTCATCATTCAACACATCATGAAATTCTGTGTGTACATCTGTCCAAACAAGAAAGAAGACTTCCTTCATATCCTTCTTTTTTCACTTGTACTCTCATTCAGTTATTGGTTCAGCAAATATTGACTGGGGGCCTAGTATGCATCAGGCAAAGTTTGAGACACTGGGATTAGAGCAGTGAATGAAAACAAAACTTGCTGTGGTCATGGACCTACATTCTTGTGGGGGGAAGACTACCAATAAAAACTAAGTAAGTGAAATATAAATATGTTAGTGATAAGTGTTACAGAGGAAGGCAATGAGGGAAGGAGAAAGGAAGTGACCTTGGTACAATTTAAAATAATAAAATAGCTAACACGTATCTCACATTTCATTGATTTTAAGCTGTACTTTTTCAGGAAACCTTTTAGCAGCTCTAAAGCCAGGATGCATCTTATAATTGATGGCATTTCCTACTCTAATTGGCAGTATTATTTTAAAGTGGTAGATAAAATAGTGGTGTGTCTTATGATGGAAAGCATCTTAGATTTAATAAATATGGCAGCTCTCACCATATACCAGGCACCATTCTAATTTACACTAATTCACTGAATCTTCACAACCACCTTATGAGGTTTTTACTATTCTTGTCATGCTTTTAAGGAGGAGGAAACTGAAGCCCAGAGAGGTGAAGTTACTTACCACTAGGAAGTGGCCCTGTCAGGATTGGAACCTAGGAATCTGGGTTCTTAACTGCGGTGCTATATTGTCAGAGATGGTCTTGCTGGAAGGTGATTTTTGTGATAAGACTTGAAGGAGGTGAGAGAGAGAGTTGTGGGACTATCTGGAGGAAGAGTGTTCCAGGAAGAAGGAAGTCCTGAGTCTGGAGTGTGCTTGGTAGTTTGAAGAACCACAGGCAGGTCTGTATTTTTAGATTGGAATAGGTGAGGAGGAGGAGGAGGAGGAGGAAGGAGGAAGATAAGGGCAGACAGGTGAGGGGGTGAGTGGATCACATTAGAGCATTGTCATTGGTAGTAAGGACTCTGCCTTTTGCTTTGAGCTGGATAGGAACCACCAGAGGGTTCTTAGCAGAGATGAGATTTGACTTATTGATTTATTTTACTAGGATCACTCTGTATTTAGAATAACCTGAATGAGGCTGTATTAGTTTCCTATAGTTGCTATAACAAGTTACCACAAACCTGGTGGCTTAAACCAAGAGAAATTTCTCTCATAGTTCTAGAGGCCAGAAGTCTCAACTCAACGTATACCAGGTCCATGCTCCCAAAAGCTCTTGGGGAGATTCCTTCCTTGCCTCTTCCACTTTCTGAAGGTTTTGTATATTCTTTGGAATGTGGCTGCATAACTTCAGTCTCTGCCTTCATCTTCACATGGGCTTCTCCTCTGTGTCTGTGTCTTTTCCTCTTCTGTCTCTTCTGAAAACACTTGTCATTGGCTATAAGGCCCATGCAGATAACCAGGATGATTTCATCTCAAGTTCCTTAATGTAATTACATCTGCAAAGACCCTTTCTCAAAAAGAAGTCAAATTCACAGATTCCAGACATTAGAGTATGGAGTTATCTTTTTGGGGGCACCACTATTTAACCTACTACAGAGGCTATGGATGGGAGCAGAAAGACAAGTTAGGAGGTTATTGGCATAATTCAGGAAAGACATGATAATGGCTTGCCATGAGGGTGGTAGTGGCAGAGGAGGTGAGACATGGTCAGATTCCATATATATTTTGTAAGAAAACATAATTTCTGATAGATTAAACATGGGAGTATGTGATAGTCAATGGTGATATTAAAAAAATAGCTAAAAATAATAGCTGCTAACACTTATATATTACACATATTAGCAACCCTAGAAAGAAGTAGAATACCATTATTATTGTCATCCCACAGATGAGGAAACTGGGGCACTGCAAGGTTAGTAACTTGCCTAGTATTACAGGCTAGTTAGTGGTGAAGTTGGGATTCTAATACAGGTGGTCTGCATCCAGAATCTATTTTCAGTCACCACACTTTATTACTTTTATGCTGAGGAAAAGAAAGGATTCATGGGTGACCTAAGGTTTTTGCCCTGAGCAACTGGAAACCACTAAGGTGGTGACAGCAGCCAGATCAGTTTTGAATATGTTGAGTTAGTGTTGCCTTGTAGACATCTCTGTGGAGGTGTTGTGTAGGCAGTGGAATGTTTAAGTCTGGAGTTGAGGAGAAAGGTCTTAGCTGGAGATAAATTTGAGAGTTACTAGTGCATAGATGACACTTAAAGCTATGAGCCTAGAAGGGATCACCAAGGGAGTAAGTGTGGATGGAAAAGAGAAGAGATATGAAGACTAGACTAGGTTCTAGGCACCCAGTATGTAGAGATTAGTTGATTAGAAGGAATCTGATTCCTGAGAATGAGTGTTCTAGTTTGCTAGGCTGCTGAAAGCAATATACTAGAAATGGGTTGGCTTTTACAATGGGAATTTATTATCTTGCAAGCTTACAGTTTTCAGGCTGAGAAAAATGTCCACATGAAGGCATCATCGGGCAATGCTTTCTTTCCAAAGACTGGCTGCCAGCAATCCTGGACTCCTCTGTCACATGGCAAGGCACATGGCAGCATCTGCTGGTCTCCCTTCTCTTCCAGGTTTCAGCTTCTTGCTTCTGTGGCTTTCTCTCTCTTTGTCTGAATTTCATTCTCTTATAGAGAACTCTAGAAGAGGATTAAGGCCCACCCTGGGTGCCGCCTTAACTGAAATAACCTAATCCAAAGGTCATATTTACAATAGGTTTGCACCCACAGGAATGGATCAGCTTTAAGAACATACATTTCTGGGGTCCATACAGCTTCAAACCATCACAGTGAGGTAGGAGGAAGAATGTGTGGTGACATGTAAGTCAAGTGAAAAAAGTATAAAAGAGGAAGGAGTGATCAACTATGTCATGTGCTGCTGATCGATCAAGTAAGATGTGGACCAATGTCAGACCACTGGATTTAGCTGCATGGAGGTCAATAGTGACTTGACTAGTACAGTTTCATTGCAGTGATGGAGGCAAAGACCTACCTAGGGTGGTGGTTTAGTTTGCAAAAGGCTTCCAAGGTGATATACCAGAAAATGGTTGGCTTTTACAATGGGGAGTTACTAACTTATAAGCTTACAGTTCTGAGGCTGAGAAAAATGTCCAAATCGAGGCATCAGGTGATGCTCTCTCTCTGAAGACCAGCTGCCAGCAATCCTGGACTCCTGTCACATGGTAGGGCACAATGGTGGCATCTGTGGTCTCTCCCTTCTCCTCTGGGTCTCATTGCTTTTAGCTTCTGGCTTCCTCCAGTTTTCTCTCTGCTCCTGTGGCTTTATCTCTCGGGTCCATTGATTTCAGCTTCTGGCTTTTGGGGCTTTCTTTCTCAGCTTCTGGAAGTTTTTCTCTCTTTGTCTCTCTGTATTCATCCTGTTTATAAAGGACTCCAGTAAGAGGATTAAGACCCACCCTGGGTCAGACCTTACTGAAGTAACCTAATCAAAGGGCCTTAACTAAAGTAATTTAATCAAAAGATCCCACCTACAATAGGTGCACATCCAAAGGAATGGATTAGTTTATGAACATAGTTTTCTGGGGTCCATAAAAGACTCAAACTACCACAGGTGGTTTAAAGAGATTGGGAGGGGAGAAATTGGAGACAACAAATTTAGATATTTTGCTAGAGTTTTGTTATAAAGGGAAAGAAAGAAATATGGCACTCTTTGCTGGGTGAAGTGTTATATAAATGTCAATTAAGTTCAGTTGGCTTATGTTCAGTTTTTCTATGTTCTTGCTGATTTTCTGTCTAATAGTTCTATTGATTTCTGAGAGAGGATTATTGAAGCCCCTAGTTATAATTGTGGATTTGTTATTTTTCATTTAGTTCCATCACTGCTTGCTTCATGTATTTTGATACTCTGTTTGGTGATGATATATTTAGTATTGTTATGTCTTCTTGGTGAATTGACCCTATTATTATGTAATGTCCCTCTTTTTCTCTGGTAATTTTCTTTGCTCTGAAGTCTACTTAATAAATATTAATACAGCCACTCTACCTTTCTTTTGATTACATGGTATTTTTCCATTCTGTTACTTTTAACCTACTTATATTTGAAGTGATTTTATATTTGAAGTGAATTTACTTATATTTGAGGTGAGTTTCTTGTAGACAGCTGTGGCAGTTTGAAATTATTTTATGAATCCCCAAAAGAGAAAGATTATGTTTTTGAACTAATCCAGTCTTGTGGGTGTGAGACCCTTTCAGTTTAACTATGTCAGTGAGGTATGACTGTGGTTGAGTTTCTGCCCTCTTGATGGGTCTGATTAAAAACCAGACACAGATAAAGGAAGCCACCATATTTGATCCTGCAATTGAGAGAATGGACACCAATTTTGCCCACAGCAGAGCTGCAAAGAGAGCAGCCCCCAAGAGTCTCTGAGAGATGAACCATATGCCTGATAGCTTGCAGCAGAACTTGGGAAGAAACCGGAGCAGCTGAGACTGATCGAGGTGGCCCTGATAGAGGAGGCCTGGAAAGAGGCAAGTCCTGTGCCTGATTGCCCACAGCTAAGTTCTGGGAGACAGTAGATTCTGGAGGGGAAGGCAGAGACCTTGGCAGAGATTGCCTGCCATTTTGATTCACCATGTGACTGAACAACAGGATCAACAGTATCTGACATTGGTGAGAAAACACCTCTGCAGGTGCTGTGACTTACATATTTCATGGCTTAGAACTGTAAGATTTTACCCCCAAATAAATCCCCTTTATAAAAGCCAACCCATTTCTGGTACTTTGCATTAGCAGCCTTTTGGCAAACTAAAATAACAGCATATTGGTGGGTCATGTTTTCTTAATGCATTCTAACAATCTCTTCTAGTTGATTTGTTTATACCATTTGCACTTAAATGAAAGCATATCAATAATGATTACATTAAGTCTACCACTTTATTTGCTTTCTGTTTGTTTCCTCTATTTCACTTCTCTATTTCATCTTTTGTGCTTTCTTTTGGGTTATTTGAACACTTAGGATTCTATTTAAATTTTTCTCTTCTGTTTTTGACTATATCTTTAGCTTTTTTAGTGGTTGCTCTAGGGATGATAATATATACTTTTCATAATCCACTTAGATACAGATCTACCACTTCAAGTGATATGAGGCAATATTCATTTGGTGCCTTTACTCTATCCTCTTTACGTTATAGTTGTCTTATGTATTAGATCTATGTACCATGAAAAATCCATCAGATAGTGTTATAAATTTGCTTTCAACTCTCAAACATCTTTTAAAGAACTCTAGAGAAGAATAATTTGCTATATTTATCTAGATACTTATCATTTCTGTTGATTTTTCTTCATTACTTATCTTCCAAGTTTCCTTTTAGTATCATTTCCCTTCTTTCTGAAGAACTTTGTTTGATAATTATTTTAGAGCAGGTTTGCTGGCAACAGGTTCTTTTAGTTTCCTTCATCTGAGAATGTCTTTATTATACCTTTATTCCTGAAAGTTATTTTCAGTCTGAATATAGGGTTCTGGGTTGATAGTTCTTTCATTCAGCACTTTGAAAATGTTTTTCTTTTGAATTCATTTGAATTGTTGTTCCCCTATGAGTAATACATTGTTTTGTTTGCCCTGGTTGCTTTCAAGCAGTTTTCATTGTCTTTAGTTTTCAGGAGTTTGATTATGATGCTTCAGGATTTGGATTTTTTTGGTATATCCTATTTGGTCTTTGCTGAGCTTCTTGAATTTGTAGGATTATGTCTTTCATCAGAATCGGAAGCTTTCAACCACTATTTCTTCAAATACTTTCTTTCTCCTGTCCTTCTGAAACTCCAATAACATGAAGGTTAGACCTTTTGTTATTGTCCCACAGGTCTCTGATGCTCAGTCCAGTGTTTATTCAGTCTCTGTCATTCAGATGGGATAATTTGTATTGATCTATCTTCAAGTTCACTGATTCTTTCCTTTGTCATCTCCATTCTACTGTTGAAACTGTCTCCAGTGAGTTTATTTCTGTTGTCATGTATTTCAGTTCTAAAATTTCCATTTGATTCTTCTTTAAATCTTATATTTTTTCATGATTATCTATCTTTCCATTTGTTTTCAAGAACATTAACCATTTCTTAACCATTTTTATAATTGTTGCTTTAAAAAATGTTATCAAATAATTCCAATATTTGTGTTACCTTAGTGCTGACATCTGTTGATTGTCTATTGCAGGTTGTGATTTTCTTGGTTCTTATGTAAGCAATTTTGGATTGTATCCTGAACATTTTGACTATTATGAGACTCCATATCTTAAGTCTTAGAGATAATGTTGATGTTTTTGTTTTAGAAGTGAATCAACCCCATTGGATTCAGGCTGCAGCTTTGATTAGGTTTCTGTGGGTTGTCACGTCAATATCAGTTCCATTTTCAAAGTCTTTATAGTGCTCTTTGCAGCTGTCTTGTGTGTGTGACACCCATTGATCAGTCTAGGACCTTGGAGATGATCTAGCCCATATTTTAGTTTCAAAGTCTATGATATTCTATTTAGAGTGAGACCCATATATGTTCACCTCAGAGGTGATCCCAGGAGGTTGTGGCTGTGCATCACCTCCCAGTATTTTCTGGTTCCATGGGGGCTCTTCATTTTGGTCTTCTGTCCAGAGAGCTGGGGCTTTTTTTTTTTTTTTACCTCACTCTGTTGCATATGTCTCATAACCGTGTTCATGTTTGGGCCAAATGACAGGGGGACAGGGAGAGGAAAATGAGGAACAGATTCATCCCACCTATTGGGACCACAGCACTTCTGACTGAAAAGGAAATTGTCTTCGTTGCTGCCACAGCCACCACAGCATTGCTTGAAGGCTGGGGTAAAAGAGAATGGAGAATTTCCACTCTCCTCTGAAAGTTAGGAGACCCCTTTCCCACTCTTTGAGTCAGAACTAGAAGGCTTCTTCTGGTATTTACTTTAAAAGCGCTGAGGCCAACTTCTGGTTTTCAGGTTACATTGAATACAAGCTGGGGAATATCAGAGGAGATAAAATGGTAAACTCATCACTGATTTGGTGATACTTGAGATTCTGGTCTTCTTCCTCAATCCACCTGCTAGTATTTACTTTTCAGATTTCTCAAATAACTGTTCCATGCATTCTCTCCAGGTTTTATAGCTGCATCTCACTGGAGAGACAGAGTAGAGTGTGTTTACTCCATTTTACCCAGAACTGGAACCTCTGGATATTTTTTAAGAGGCTCACTTGCATCTGCCATGCATGTATTTGATGTTGGAACAAGTTAAGGAAAGATTTGAAGGAAAAACAAGTGTTCTATTGCTGTTTGGTGGTGGTGGTGGTAGTGAACAAGATAGTGGGTTCTTGGTGTCTTTTCCAGAGGCATTTTAGCAGCTATAGCTACTCTGTTTTTAAAATGATCACTTTGGAACTTTTGAATACAAAATCTGATTTGTAATTATACAATCTGCATTGGAAATACAAGTTGGCCAGAAATTTGTGGTTCTTTAAGCAAATCAACATAGCTTTGCTCCTTCCCCAGAAAAATAACCCAATGGCTAATGTGACCCTTGCTTTAAGAACACATTAGCTCAAGAGAGAGGCAGGGGTGGTGGCTGGGCACTGCTCTTGACTATGGGCAGACTTGGACCCCAGTTTTGGTTTTGTTGCTTAGTACCTATGTGACCTTTGCCAAGCTATTTAGCCCCTCTAAACTTGAGCCAGTCCTGTATGTGTAAAATGATGATAATAATCATAGTGCTTACATGACATGATTGTTGCGATGACTAAATGAGATTGTTGAGATGTCCCTACAATAGCACTGTGCTAGCGAGAGGTGTCCTGGGAAAAGTTCTCTTTTCAAGTGGTTGCAATTTCCTCTTATTGATTGCAACCCGTTTGAAACTATTTATTCTTCTTTTCTTCATTCTTAATTTTTACATTAAAAATAGGATGTGTTTATTGATATGGATGGCTATCTGGTTACTTCCTAGGAAGTTTCATAAACACACTTATTTGTATCTATGACCCATGTATCTCCTCAGTGACAAAATATTTTCAAAAGGCTCCTTAAGCATTTTATCCCTCCAGATTTGGAAACCTGCATTTGAAATGTAAACGAATTTTATTTTTTTGCAAATACAAATCAGGAAGCTTCATGACGGTAAGAATTATGTATTTTTCTTTATTCCCTTTTATAACACCTGTTGGTCTTTTGCATAAAATGAGTACTAAATAATTGTTAACATAGTTAATTTAAATTCAAATGCTTTTGAATAGGTTCTTAGTGTAGGTATAGCACTTATATTGAATATTTTACTGATAATATATTAGTAACTAGCTCCCAGTGATAGGAGAAAATATGAGCATTTTAAAGCACAGGATCATTTGACCTGTGACCAGGCCGAAGGAAAGCAGGTGGCAGAGCATGCTTATTTTCTTTTCAGTACTTGAGTAGTGTCTGCTCTACAAGCCTTACCTTTCCTGTGAGCCCCAAGTTTTAATTAAAATTTAAATTGCCCTTTAGAAAAACTCTCAATTGATAGACTAAAACAAATGACCCAAAAATGGCTTCATTTTAACTTCTGTTCTGTGCTGTTGCTGGAAAGCTTGTTGGAAAGGAAGGACCACAGAAAAAGAACGGAGGAAGGAAGCAAAACACTTAATCCTTTGATGCACTTGGAGAGACAGACGTTCAAGTGCCTCCGTTGTGTTCCTCGGCTCAGCTGGCTCAAGGACCCCCTACAAAACATTGTGTACCCAGGGCATAGTGGACCAGGGGCAATGATAAGCAAACATGCTTTAAAAGCCACCCAAGTAGAAGAACATTCAGGAGAGACAAAGCCTGGATTATTAGAAGAATGAGAGCTCTGAATAGGAATGTGTTTTACTGTGCCCAAGATTTTTGCAATAAAGCTGAAGCTGGAGGAGCCCGTTTCCATTTCAGAGATATGTGGAAAGTTGGTGAATTACACAAGGATAAGAGATGGGACCATTTTCATTGAAAGTGTAGATATTAATTTCAGAGAAATTGGATGTTATTTCTTTTTGTTTTGTTTTGTTTTAGATGCTATTCCCTAAACTGAAATTCTCCAGTAAAGGAGGAGAGAAAGTATTGATGCAGTCCTTTTAATTATAAAAAAAGAATTAGAGAAAAGAAAGGTTGTCAAATAACATTAGCAAATGTGCTTACGGAGAAGTCAACAGATATTAGCTAAACATATTTCATTTGCATCAGCATGTTTTAAAGTATGTTTTGAAGAACACTAATTGTGCAGAATATTAGAACAAAACAACCAAACAAAATAGAAGTTTTTTCATGGGTAAGTAAGACTAGGACTAATAAGACTAGATTATTAAGAAAGCTAAACATTTTCTTGATTGTGGGACTTCTCAGAGCTTATAATATTGGGTTTGTCACAGAAAATATGGGCCTTCTTATTGAGGAGAAAGGTTCAATATGCTCATTTGTGTTGGAAATTTGTGCTCTCCATTCATATTATGTCTTTAAGTGACAGCCTGTCTTTTGCCAGCATGTTCTCCTCCATGTCACCTCACAGTGTTGGTTTGGCCAAGCAGGGCATGGTGCTTTCTCACCTTCCAGGGGAGGATTGAGTAGAGAAATACATACTTGTAGGTCTACCGCTCCTGTTATTTTTTTCTGTTTTTCTGAATTTTGCTGCCATTTTAAACAATGGTTTTATGCTCTCAAATAGAAATATGCATCTGGCCTCTTGGTTATTACTTATACAAACAAGGTGTTTTTCATTGAAACAGCAAAAAGAGCAACTGGAGTTGATCATTTGGGCAGATCCTTGGTGGATTATGCAACAGACCCTGGGTGTAGATCAAGACTGGTCTAATTTCATCATGGAATCTGATCTCCTTCACCTGTGCGTCTGTTGATTTAGAGGTTGGGCATGTGACCCACTTGGGGTTTTCCCCACAACAGAGTTCATCTCCCAAGGGTAGGTCCTTGCCCCCTTGCATGTTCTTTGGATATGTTATTTGGCCCTGCAATATTCATCTGTGGCCAAGAGGGGAGTGTCACAGCCACACTGGGGATGATAAAGCTGGAAGATTTACTTGTTGATGGGGACACCAGTCTCCTCTAGATCTCTTCTTTCATGATATTGTTAAGGTCCCTGCTGTTCGAGCCATTTTAGCTGGATATTCTGTTATATGATGTTTTAGTTTCCTAGCCGCTAAAACAATTATCACGCAGTGGCTTGATTTAAACAATAGGAATTTATTGGCTCATGGTTTTGAGGCTAGGAGAAGTCCAAAATCAAGGTGTCAGCAAGGTGATGCTTTTTCCTAGAAGACTGTGGCTTTCTGGGGCTAGCTGCTCATGATCCTTGGTCCTTGGCTGTTCTGTCACAAGGCAGTTCGTATGGTGGCATCTTTTCCTTTCTCTTCCGGGTTTCATTGACTTCCAGCTCCAGGCTACAACCCTTGGCTTCTCTCTCTCTCTGATTTTCACTCTGCTTATAAAGGACTCCAATCATCTGAATTAAAGTCCAACTTGATTTAGTTGGGCCACACCTCAAATGAAGTGCCATTTTGAAGAGATCTTATTTAAAATTGGTCCACACCCACCAGAATGTGAATCAAAGATCAAAAGCACATCCAAACAGGGGTATACAATTCAATCTATATCATATGCTTATGAAAGCATACAAATGGTTACAACCATTCCTTAACGTTTATCTCAAGAATACTTGTGCTAGATCAAGATGGAAAGCGAGATGCTTCAGAGCTCCATTCCCCACTAGAAGCTTTGAACAACCAGCAAGAACTGGCAGAAACATCCTTCTCAAAGTTCCAGAAAACAGTTAAAGGACTGCAGGAACATGTGAGTGCTGAATCAAGGATAAATGCTACTAAAAAGCTGTAGGATCTCATGGTTTACTGGCTGGCTCTTCCCCTACCCCTTCTGATTCGTTGTGGAGCTGGCTTCTGCTCCCAGTGTGGATCCCTGGTCCTAGTTCCAGAGGAGACAGAGTAATTCTTGTGCACATACTAGGAGCATGTATTGTCTGGCCCAATCTGTTTGGTGGTAGCCTGAGGGATGTACCATCCCAGAACTTGTTCTGTGTGCAGGAGGCAGATCACCAAGCTCTCATATAGAATGCTGTGGTCAAATAGTTGTCCAGGACAAGGATTGCTGACTATAGGACATATACTGCAGTGTCCAGGACCATGAAGAAACTGTTTCCTAGGGAAGATGGAACAATCATATCCCTGTAAATGGGGGAATTTCTAAGACTACATGTGCATGCCCAAGACAAAACGTATGCACAGCTATTCTCTAAACTTGTGTGGATAAGGCTGAAGGAGAGCAGCCACACAGGTCAACCTGCAAAGACTGGGAAAGGTTTTTTTCCTTCTTTTTTCCCTTTCTTACATCCTGGCATTCAAGCAAAGTTCTGTCATAACACTAGCTGGATACAAGCTTAAGGAACAGACATCTCAGAGTCTAAATTCTAGTGATAACACCTTAAAATATCAAAATGTCCAGGTTTCAAAAAAACATTTCAGAATATACAAAGAAACAGAAACCAGTGGCCCAGGCAATGGAGAAGATGAAAGCACTAGAAACCATCAGTGAGGAAGACCAGACCTGGGACACGTGAGCGAAAGACTTTTAAAAATGGTCTTAAATGTGTTCAAAGAACTAAAGGAAAATGTGGACAAAGAACTAAAGGGAATCAGGTAAAAGATAAATTAACGCAGAGAGAATATCAATAGAGAGATGGAAATTATGAAAAGGAACCAAACAGAACTGAAGACCACAGAACAGAAGCTAAAAATTCCCTAGAGGGTTTCAACAGCAGATTGGAGCTGGCAGAAGAAAGAATAAGTGACCTTGAAGCTAGGACATTTGATATCATCTACTCTGAGGAGCAGAAGGAGGAAAGAATGAAGAAAAGTGAAGAACCTGAGGAACCTGTGGGATTCCATCAAGTGTACCAGTGCATTGTGGGAGTCCCAGAAGGAGAAGAGAGAAAGGAGCAGAGAAAATATGCAAAGAAATAATGGCTGAAAACATCCTTAATTTAACAGAAGACATGAATATATATATCAAAGGCACTCAGTATATTCCAAATAGACCCAACCATGGCGTACTATAATCAAATTGTTGCATACCAAAGATGAAAAAGAATTCTGAAAGCCACAAGAGAGAAACAACATTCTACGAGGAAAGGCACCTCAATAAGATTGTGCTGATTTCTCATCAGAAATCATGGAAGCAAGAAGGCAGTGGGATGGCATATTTAAAGTGCTGAAAGCAAAAAAACTGCCAGCCAAGAACTCTATATATGGCAAAACTATCTTTCAAAAATGAGGGAGAGTTTAAGACATTTCCAGGTAAAAACTGAGGGAGTTGATCATCACTAGACTGCCCTACAAGAGATGCTGGTTGAAAGAAAAGGACACTAGATGATAAAGCCACATGAAGAAATAAAAATCTCCGATGATAACACCAAGGGTAAATATAAATGCAGGTGTTATTATATCTTTTGGTTTGTAACTCCATTTTTTAAACTAACCTATAAGGTCTAAAAGACAAATGTATAAAATATAATGAGAAATCAGTGACTTTGGACTCAAAATGTATAAACATGTAATTTGTGACAAGAACTACATAAAGGTACGGGACACTAAGGGGTATAGGGACATAGTTTATGTATATTATTGAAGTTAACTCGGTACCAAAACAAATGAGATTGTTACAGATTTAAGATGTTAAATATAACCCCTTGGTAACTGCAAAGGAAATATTGGAGAATATGCAAACTCATAGAGACAGAAGGTAGAGTACAAGTTGCCAGGTAGTAGGTGGCAGGAGGAATGGGGAGTTAATGCATAAAGGGAGTATGGTTTCTGTCTGGGAAAATGGGCAAGTTTTAGCAATGTAAGATTGTGAGGGTACTACAACATAATGGATGTGATTAAGTCCATTGAATGGTATGCTTGGAAGTGGTTTAGATGAGAATGTTTATGTTGTATCTGTGCTCCCACAATAAAAAAAAAAGAAAGAACAACTAAAGAGGCAATAATAATTAAATGCAATACATTATCAAGGATAACCCTTGATAATACATTATCAAGGGAGGAGAGAAGGCTTAAAAGGACATTATTGAGACATATGAAAAAAATTGTAATATAGCTTTATATTAATGTTAAATTTCTTGAACTTGATAACTGCACTTAAGGTGGTTACATAAGTGAATATCCTTGTTCGTTAAAATGTCTGTAACAGTATTAAGTGTTCAAGGAGCCTGATAAATAGAACCTAAACTCAAGTGTTCAGAAAATGGACTTACAGACAGATAGATGGATTATAGATAGATAGAATGATAAAGCAAATGTGGGGAATATTAAAATTGGTTGATCTGGATAGCTGAGGGTATAGGAATATGTTGGAGTTCTCTATGTATAGGGTTTGTATTATATATATGAGAAGTTGTGAACTTACAAAATAATCATGCAGAATGTGCAGAATTCCCATACAACACCCCTCTATCAACACCTTACATTGTTGTGGAACATTTGTTACAGATTATGGGAGAACATCATCAGACTATTACCACCAACTATGGTCTATAGTGTACCTTTGGTATATTTTTCCTATACCTCCCCCCCATTATTGACACAGTACCTTCTTTGACATCAATGCAAGAATGTTACAATATTGCTGTTAACTATAGTCCATAAGTTACATTCATTGTATTTTTCACATGCTTCTTCATATTCTTACCAACTTGTAATAGTGATGTACATTTGTTTTAGTTCATAGAAGAACATTCTTGTATTTGTACTATTCTCATCATTGATTTTGTTAAATCTATTTTTAAAGAAGTTTTAGATTATGGAAAAGTTACATCAAAAATATAGGGAATTCCCATATATCCCACACCCTCTCCATCTCACATTTTCCCTTATTAATAACATCTTAAATGAGTGTGGTGTATTTGTTACAATTGATGAACAAATATTGAAGCACTGCTACTAACCATGGCCTATAGTTTACATTATGGCTCATACCTTTCCACCATATATATATATATATTTTCACCATATAATTTTATAGGTTTTGACAAAATATATAGTGGCCTGTATCCATCATTACAAAATCATGCAGAACAATTCCAGTGCCCTAAAATGTCCTATGTTCCACCTATTCTTCCCTCTCTCCAGAACCTCTGGTAACCACTAACTTTATATCGATGTTACAAGTTCTTCCATTAATGCAATAATAGTAAGTCTACTTTAGTCCATGGTACTTCTAATACAATGTTAAATAGGACTGGTGAGAGTGGGCATCCTTGTCTTATTCCAGATCTTAGAGGGAAAGCTTTTAGCTTTTGTACTATTTTTGTAACTATCTTGTAAGTTTGAGAGTATTCCAAAATAAAAGGTTTTAAAATGATTTTTAAAAAACCTGTGCTGCTGTTGATATTACATTTGGAATACAACTTTAATATTTTCAAATCTATTACTTTAATATTTTAATATCTATGCCAGAGCCACCTGGAATTAAGCCACTTGTGAAGAAACTAGGCATATTTCTAATTTAGTAAAACAAGATGATTTGGAGATCCAGTTTATCATGGTTAGGTTTTACCAGTGATATTTTAGATAAGACAACCGATTCTGCTGTGAGTTTTCTATGAAAACATTAGTAAAGTTTCTTTTTGTTCATTAAATTTAACATGCTGAGAAATGCCAAATGAGAATCAATTGTATTTTTTAAAACAAACTTTAACACATTTATTCTATCTTTAAAAAGTGGTCCACCTTTAATCAAGATTTGCAATGAAGTTGATAAGGAAAGTTCATCAGGAATTTTGTAATATAATTCAACAATTTGAGCCTAACGTGTGTTTGCAGGGAAGGGGCTTCTCAGAAGAGGCCTTCTAGGGTATAGCCATAGAATAAAAATAAAAATATATTAACATTTGGTAGAGCTGTATACTACCAAAAAGAATGATTCATATTTAGAGTAACTTTTAAGCCTTTTGATAGTTAATCATTGTAATTTTTTTGTGCTAAAACAGCTTTATTGAGGTATAACTTATATACCATAAAGCTCACCTATTAATTATAGAGTTTGCTCCATGGCTATATAAATTTACCAAAATTCAATCACCACAATCCAGTTTCAGAACATTTCCACTCCTAAACCATCCTGCATATTTATTTGCAGTCGTTGCCTGCTCACACCTCCAGCCCCAGGCAGCCCCAGGCAGTCACTGATCCTCTTTCTTTTGGTTTAGCCTTTTCTAGAAATTTCATATAAGTGGAATAATAAAATATGTAGTCCTTTCTACCTGGCTTCTTTCACTCAACATAGTGTTTCCAAGGCTCATTCGTATTGTTCGGTAGTTCATTCCTCACACCACATTTTATTTATACATTCATCATTGATGGACATTTTGATTGTTTACAATCTTTGGCAATTATAAATAATGCTGCTATGAACATCCGCATGCAAGTTTTTGTGTAGATGCCTAAGGGTGGAGTCAGGGGTTTTATGGTAATTCCATGTTTAATGCCAAGAAACTGCCAAATTGTTTTCAAAAGTGGCTGTAACAAGTGACATTCTCGCCACCACCATTGCATCACATTTTACTTGATTAAATGGTTAGTGTTTGGTCTGAGCAGGGTGTCGGATGTGGAGGCAGGCTGCGGATGACCTCCACCACCACCGCCACTGTGACAGCAAGGACGCTGGGGTCTCAGATCGGAAGCAACGGTGAGGATATGGCTAAAGGAGACCCAGGCTTGCAGGTGGTAGCAGACCCAGAAACAATTCCGACGGGTGGGGTTGGAGGACATGGTGGAATGATCTAAATTGGAGGTTGGGTATGCTGGTGGCAGCTGACATCTGAAAAGGGGCTCCTGGACACAGTAGAACTCCTGCTCTACTGCTGGGCTGCAGTGAATAAAACTCCAGCTCCAGAAAACAAGGCTGAGAAAAGAAAGAGAAAAAAAGGCCCTTGGCCCCTGCTTTGAACCCAAGGTGCTGCAGCCCTGGGATACTCCAATTTGGCCAGGGACATAGGAGCAGATAGAGGGGAGGAAGGACCACAGAGCTCCAGGGGCTGCCTTAGGTCTTCTTGCAGTGAAGATGCCATAGGGACAAGCCATCTTCCCAGAAGTCCAATTGGTGTGAGTGGCTCAGGCTGAGGCTTTGATATAATAATAATGATAAAGATAACCAACGTAACTTACTTTATACTAAGTACTGTTCTCAGTGCTTTAGGTATATAATTTGTTTAATCCTTGCAGCAACCCTATGAGATAGTTACTATTACTATTCCATTTTACAGATCAAGACCCTAAAGCACAGACAGGTAAGGTAACTTGCCCAAGGTCAAGCAACTAGTAAGTGGCAAAGCCAGGATTAAAATCAAGACTGGCTGGCTCCAGAGGCTGTCATGCTTAACCACTAAGCTAACTGCCTTTCATTTTCATCCTCTTCACTTCCACCTGGATCGGCTCAGGAACTCTGTGAGCCAGGATGAGGGGCTGGGAAGCTGGAGGCAGAGAGACAAGGCCCTAGTTGAAGGTTTAATACCAAACATCAAATAGACATAGGCAACAGATTCCCATGAGAGGAAGTGTAAGCATTAGCGAGGGGGAAATAGTAAATGTAAAGAGGAAAACTTTATGGACTATTTCTTAAATTGTTTAAAACACAACCAAACCCAAAAAATTCCCTCCATCAAGATGAAAGGTCTTTGCATCTTGAACAACAGAAGCAGAATTTTCCAGTTGATACCACTAGTAGTTAATAAACTATCCAAATAAGTAGTAGGTATAATGGTCCATATATATATTTATTTGGGGGGGGGGGTACCAGGTATTGAACCCAGGACCTTGTATGTGTGAAGCAGATGCTCAACCACTCGAGCTACATATGCTCCCCCATATTTTTATAATATGAAAAAACCCTGCATTTAATACTTTGCTGTTTGCATCTGGCACATCACAAACACTATCCACTTTAATCTTATTATGAGAGGTAAGGAAATTCGGGCTCAGAGAGGCTGAATGAGTTGTCTAATAAGTAGCAAAGTCACACTCCAGTCCCGGTCTTTGGCGCTTGGGGTTGTATAGACTCAAGGACATAGCTCAGGTTCTCTGATCTTTAATGTCTGTATCTAAGTGACAAAAACAAAATAAACAAAAAAAACCTCCTGTAACCCCAAGAAGAAATCTGGAAAATTTAAAACTAAGTTTTGTCTTTGTCCTTAATTTACCTGGCAGCATTTTCTGAAGTAATGGATGTCTCAGAAACGTGTGGGATGGAAGATGCCACACTTGCAGCGATTACGAATCAGAAGGAGGAGAGTTGGGGAAGGCGTTAACAGCATCCCCACTTATTAGCTGTCAAGGCCGTTTGCTCTTGTTCACCTTAATCATGCCACTTTAAAAGCACTTCATTTTTGCAGTGATGAAAATTAGAGAAATTAAGTTTTTTGGGGGCAAGCATTCCTGCACGAAAGAAACCATTTGACTTAAGAGTCTGCAGGCATGGATTTGACTCTGTGGAAAACATGAAGGTTTGTGAAAAACAAACAACAATTACGAGTTGATGGAGGCCTTGGAAAAGATGCGTGCAAAGGTTCCTTCTGTTGTCGAGACTGTGTGCACACATCCCTATTATATAATTGCTATATTGCTGATTTTCTCGATTGCCTTAATTTTAAGGACGCATAAGCCCAACACAATGTGACTAACATTCTGAGGGGAAAAACGTGCATCCATGGACTGCTTCTTTCTCATAAAACAGGAGGGAGGGCAAGAATCCAGCACTGATCGCATACCTGCTCCGTATCAGGCTCTACCCTAGGCTCTTTAGATGGATTTTTTGCATTTTCATCTTCACAGCAACCATGTGAAGTAGATAGTATCATCTACATTTTACACATGAAGAAACAGAATGGTTAAATAACTTGATAAAGATTTTTCCCTTTTAAAGCTGGAAATTGAAACACTACTATTCATATGATTTAGAAATCTTTGCTCACTGATAATGGGGCACAGTTATGCCCCTTCCCTTTCTTCCTCTACGATGATTCAGGGAAGAGAAGAACCCTGGCTAGGCCAGTCTCTGGATGTAGGAGGATGGAAGGACCTGAGTATGTTTTTCCCGAGTCCCAGACTCCTGGGTAAAAATGTCCTTCGTAGCCGCTTTATTGAGCAAGTCCTCTTGAGGTTCTGGGGACCCTTCCCCTCTTCTTCATAAATGTAGCTCTCCCTAAGTAACAGCAGAGAAAGTCCCTTTTCTGTGTAAGAATGACTTTTGCAGTCCTCTCCAGGACCCACAACAAGGGGGTGGGGTGGGGTGGGGTGGTCTAGCCTCTTATAGCTTTGGATGATTTGTAATCATCTTGTACTGACTCCTCAGCCTGGGTATTTGGTGGGTTCAGACTTCCCTGACAAGTTGAGAGAGCAAGTATATCCTGGACCAAAGAAATTACAGTAGACACATCATTACTCTGCAAATGCATTTTGGCTGAACATCATGGGATGTTTTTCTTTCTAGGACAAGTTATGAAAGCATATAATGTAGGTAATCCTGACTAAGTAGGCATCAGTAGTAGCACAATTCAGCCACATGATGGGTCCTTACAGACAGCCAGGGAGGCTGTTCAACAATAGTAGCTGAGAGCATGGGCTTTGGAGTCAGACTCCTTGGGTTCAAATTAATACTCAGTCACTTGTTAGTTGTGTAAACTTGGCCAAGTTTTCTTAGCCTATCTGTGCCTCAGTTTCCTCATCTGTAAAATGACAACAATAGTAGTACCTACCTTACAGGGTTGTTAGGAGGATTAAATGATAGAATATGTGAAAAGTGTTTAGAACAGGGCCTTGCACACAATGAGAGCTGTAGACAGTCATTGGGGATGATGGTGGTGATGTCTGGAAGAGATTGTAACATGGTATGAGCAAGTTCAGCCCATGAGCTCTGATATAAAGACTTGCAAGTTAATGCAGCCTACCGAGAAACATTAGTTGGACAGCATCCCACATGAACATAGTTTATTCATTCCTCGAATGTTTCAGTACCTGTTATGTGCCAGACACTTGCATCAAGTATACAAAATGACTGAAACACGAGACTCTGCTCTTGTGGGATCACACAATAAACTGGTCACAGTTACATATGCAGTATCAGGACATTTCAAGTAATTAATTTACCAAAATAATTACAAAACATAAAATACCATTAATGTGCATTTTCTCCTCTTGTAGATTTTACTATTTTGCAGTCCCTTGGGTACATTGCAGAGATGTACTGTCTAATATGATGGCCACTAGCTGCATGTGACTATAGAGTAGCTGAAATGTGGTTAATATGACTGAAAAACTGAATTTTAAACTTTAATTTTAATTAATTTTGAATTTAAAATTGAAGCAGTATAAAATATTTTTCCATTAAACACAACTTTATGGTTTTGGTAATACTACATTTTACTTTAACCTTTGAAAATTTGACACCCAAATTGAGATGTGCTGTAAATATAAACTACTTACCACATTTTGAAGATTTAATATTGGAAAAAGAATAGAAAATACCTTATTAATATTTTTATATTGATTGCATGTTGAAATGATATTTTGATATTTGGTTATATAAAATATTAACAGTAATTTCTGGTTCTTTTTAATGTGGCTACTAGAAGGTATATTTTAAACCTCACATTATATTACTATTAGCACAGCTCTGTAGTGAACTTTTTCAGAAGATAAGTGCTATATGGAGAATAATTAGATTCCAAGCTTATGCTTGCCTTTATCAAACAGCTTTGAGAAACTGCAAAAAGTTGTGTGTGGATGGGGTTAGGAGAGAGGGTGTGTGTGGGGGTCTGGATGAGACGGAAGAGGTGGGCAGCCTTTCCCAAGGGGTCTTGTAAGCCCTGCCAAGGAATTTCAATGTTATCCTAAGAGCACTGGAGTTAAATGGGAGCAAGATGAAATTTATACTTTAGAAGAACATTAAAGTTCCTATCAATTCCCAAACTCTTTGATTCTATACCACTTTATATTAGTCTATTTAATGTAATTACTGATATATTTGGGTTTAAATCTACTATCTTTTGTTTTCTTTCCTATTTGTCCCATCTGTTTTATGTTTCGTTCCTCTCTTGCCTCCTCTTCGATTGTGTATTTTTTATTTGATCCCCTCCCCACCTCGTGTGTTTCTGTTCTTTGCTTGGTTATGCAAGGAAATAGAACATGTACCCTTGACTTACCACAGTCTGAAGCGAATCAGCATCCCTGCCTCCCACCCATAGAAGGACCGTTTATCTCCTTCCTGGCTTACAGACTACAGTTCTCATGCCTGTTATTTTTCTATAAATTTTGAACCCCATAAGACATTATTATTTTCTATAGTCAATATTATTTAAATTTACTGGCATATGTGCCTTTTTCTTTACTCCTTCTTATATTCCTTCTGTGATCATTTTTTCTTTTGCCTGAAGAATGCACTTTGTATCCTTTGTTATAGCTCTTCTTTCACAAACTACTTTTGTTTAAAAATATGTTTATTGCACCTTCATTTTTGAAGCATCTTTTCACTGCATATGAACTTCTAGTTTGGTGGTTATTTTCTTGCAGCACCTTGAAGATGCTGTTTTGCTGCCTTCTGGCTTCTCTTGTCGCTGCTGAAAAGTGGCTACTCTGAGGATGATTCATCTGAAAGTCATCTGTACTTTTTTCTCTGGTTGCTTTTAAGATTTTCTTTGTTTTGGGGTTTCTACAGTTTTGCTGTGATGTGTCTGCTTGAGAATTGTTGGCCCTCATGAACCTATGGGCTGACACCTTTTACTGGCCCTAAAATATTCTCAGTTATGATCTCTTCACATGTGCTTCTGCCTCATTTTCTTCTTCTCTTCTTGAATGCCAAGTAACTACGTTAGACCTTCTCACTACATCTCCTGCATCTCTTGTTGTCTCTACCATCTTTAAAAAAAATCTCTCTGATACATTTTGGGTAGTTTTTCTGACATCTTATGGTTAACTAATTTTGTTCACTTGTATGTTACCAGCTGTTAAATCCTGCCACTGATTTATTAAGTTTGATTATCGCATTTTTTTAGTTCTAACAGTTCTAATTGGTTCTTTTTCAAGTCTACCAAGTCAATTTTTATAGTTTCCAATTCCCTACTGAAAATGTCAAGGTTTGCTTTTATTTCTTTGACTGTTGTAAGTATAGTTGTGTTACAGTAGATAGCAGATAATCTCAGTATTTGAAAGCCGTAGCTGTTTCTGTTGTTTCTGCCGGTTCTCACTTGTTTTGACAGATGTGTCCATGAGCCTGGCTGGCTTTTTGTGCTGAACAGGATATTTGTAAAATTAATTACAGGAATATTTTAAGGCCTTAGGTGATTATATACCTTCCTTCACAGAAGTTTTCTTCTGCTTCTGCCAGGGCCTGTGGGAAGGGGAGCATGTGCTGCTCAATCTGAGTTCGGGCCTTGAGGCTCCCTGGATTATGTTGCTGCCAAGCAGGCTCCAGTCTGCCCAAGGACTGGTTTACTTGGGGTTCACCCTTTCCTGAAGTGAGGCCCTTTGTGGTCTGGGATGAACCTGGGCTGGTTCACCACACCTCCACCTTCTGTGGTCCCTGGCTCTTACTTTAGTACTGTTTGGCCCTTGAAGCTGCTAAAATAAGCAGCTCTGTTTCACAGTTCTTTTTTCAAAACCAGCAAATACTTCTAGGTACTAATTTTCCCCAACTGGGTTCTGAGCCTCTCGATTTTGGCTTGGTAATTCCTCATTGTATTGATACCTCTTTGATGTTTTAAGAGGGTGTTTTAAAATATTTTATCCAGTATTTTTAATAGCCCTTATTGGGAAAATTGGTCCTAATTTCCTAGCCTACCATTACTAGAAGTGAAAGTCCCCTAATCTGACTTTCATACAATAAGATCGGTGGCCCCATTAATTGTGTTTTTTCTTGTTTGTTTGAGGAAGATATTTTTGACTCCCTTTCCAACTCATTTCTCTTTTTTGGGAAAGAGTAGAAAGGGGTCATTCATATATTTATTTATTTGGAAGGGGGGTAGATATAATTATCTCTTCCTTCTTCCTGACAGATAAAGCCTTTAAAGAATGAGAACTTTTTTGAATGGTTGAAAATTGGTGGTTTGGTAGAAGAGAGAAAGAATATTTCCGATTCGTATTTTCCATTAAGTTTTCTGTTACCATTTTCAAAGCATCAGAATTTGTGCAGAGAGTCCTCTATTTCAACCCTTCCACTGAGGTTGCTTTTTAACCAAATCCAATCCCTTTGCTCATGACATCACATCCTATTATAAAGGAAAGCATTGTAATTCTGGATGGGAAATATAATTTGTGATAGAAGTGATTTATTTCGTAAACACAGCTCAAGGAAAAGCAGCCATTAATCAGTGTACAAGGAGCAGGAACTCAATGAGCATCTGTTATTTTGGGGCAACAGCTACTCCTCCAAAGGCAGTTTGTATTTTCATATATGAATGCATTGGTTCAAAATCATTATGAAGAAAACAATATTCAAATATGTTGCAATCTTATTATAAATGTGTATAAATTATAAAGGATAAAGCATTGCAGTAATCAGCTAGCGCTTAAAAAGTATGTACTCCATCCGGAGACACTTGAGGGTTACTGCAAGTGAAGATGGAGAGAAAAATAGTTGCCCGTGAGACGTTCTGCTTATAATAACAGGTACAGTTGTCTTAGCAGTTTTTCTCCTTTGAGGCTTCAGATACCAAATTCCTGACTCTGAAACATCAGGCTTCAAAATGATTGGCAGAACTCATTCAAAATATTAACATTTTCAATCTGCTTCTTAGAAGAAACCTTCCAAGTATTAGAAAGAAATTCAGAATCACCCTGTGTATAGATTTATCCATTTGAAATGTCATCAGCATAAAGACAACTGCAGTGAACACAGTTCTTTCGGCATTCTTCATTTGACATTGTCCTCCTAAGATGAACTAAAAGATTGGAGCAAAATTTTTGGAGTAAAAGCTTGAAATAACTGTAGTTCTTAGTTTTACAGCCCTAGCTCTAGATATGGAACTTGACATTAGACCTTAAAAAAGGGCAATGCCCCATGGGATCTAAGACCCCTCTCAATTAGAGGCAGAATGGGTATCACCATCCCAGAATCCCCAGGATTGGGGAATGAACAATGGACTAGAGCAGACTTACTGTTACTCTGCTATAGACTTTCTGTGATTCTAGCAAAGGAAGAACTTTTATCATTGATGTGGAGGCAGTGGCCAGCGGAGGTTCTGAGGAGAGGGAGAGGGAAAAATAGCTGTAACTTGGGGGTATTTTCGGGACTTGGGAATTATCCTAAATGACATTGCAGTGACAGATACAGGCCATAATATATCTTGTAATTACTTAAAAAAATGTGCAGGAGGGAATGTAAACTACAATGTAGACTATAATCCATGCTTAGTGGCAATGCTCCAAAATGTGTTCATCAATTGTAACAAATGTACCACACTAATGAAGGATGTTAATATGGGAAAATGTGGGAGGGATAGGGAGCAGGGCATATGGGAATCCCCTATATTTTTAATGTAACATTGATGTAATGTGAGTATCTTTTTTAAAAAACATAAAAAAGCATATTTTAAAAAAGGGCAATGCTAGGTGATATTTTTTGGTCACAAAAGGGTAATATGAAAAAATATTTTTCTCTTATTTAAATTGATACATACCTAGCTCCTACATGAATGTGTTAATATGATTGCAGAATGGACTATAAATGAAGTTTGAGTATTCTGTATTTTATGTGTTTTAAAGTTGCCATTGATATGAAGTATGCTTTCATATTCTTTGCATATATATGGCCTGAAAAGTTACTAAAAAAAAGGCAGCAGGAGTTTGTGTGGAATTGGTAAGTAGAATGGCCTAACCTATATGGTTGTATCTTTATTTGAGACATGTTAAGATGTTACCTTTCAGTTCTAGTCCTTATCCATTGTGGATCATAGTTACAAAAGAATCCTGTTGCTTAGCAACCGGATTATATACGTCAGAACTCCTTGCAAGAGCTTTAAGTATTAACTCTTTAGAAATTGAGAGTAACTTGGGCACTGCGAACCTCATAATTTTAAAAGTGAATATGAATTGTGCTCAGAAAAGAGTCACTGTGAAAAACTCTCTCAAAAGGAGACAAATGATTTCAGAACTATTTGAATAAATGCTTTCCAATTTAGAAAATTCAGCCGTTAAAAATTGAAATAATTGCTCTGCAGAGTGATAGGTTGGTGCTCTTTCTTAAGATTCCATCTCTATGGGGAGCGGGTGTAGCTCAGTGGTTGAGCACCTGCTTCCCATGTATGAAGTACTGGGTTCAATCTCTGGTACCTACTTAAAAAAAAAAAAAAAAAAAGATTCCATCTCTAACGGGTTTATTAACCACCTCTCTTCTCTTATTGTTACACAAACCCCCAAAGCCAGGTGTGTAATGATGTAATGATGCACTTAGTTTCTTTCTGCCTTTCACAGAAAGGGACTGCTCTTCTAGGCTTTTTTTTTAATTTTAAGTTTCCATTTCTGACATAGTTGAATAATAATGGTTGAAACATTAATTGCAACTTGAGATAAAAAGAACCATAATTGGAATTAATTTCTTTATATTATTTTATCAACTCTTCAATGTTGACTGATTTCTTTTGTGCCTGCCATTTTCTGTTCATCCTGAAATGCTGTGTTTTCCCAGATGCATCAGCAATAGCAGATGATTCTCTCCAGGCAGAGGTGAGAGCCCACTAGGTTTCCTAGTTCACGGGCGCCCTCATCTGTAAGTCCGGGGAAGTGTAGATTCTTTAACTGAGGGTGCATTTGGGGGAGAGGGGGGGTTGATATGTGTTCTGACAGGTGTGACTATTTTGCTTCTAAAATACCCTTAATTTCTATCACTTGCCTCTTTTTCCTCCTTCATCATCAAGTATCCAGGCTGTGACACTCCAAGTCTCCTCCCTTTTCCGGAAGGTGGTACCTTCCAAGATGGTTCCAACCCTTCCTTTCATTTCTCCTGTAGCCAAGGAGCAGACTTGTTCCCAATATTTCCACACTCAGGGTGTGCTCTCTTTCTGGAGGTGATTTTGATCTGTTTTCTGCTACCAGGCCCTGCAGCTTCTCCCCTTTCCACTCAGTCCCTGCCTGATTCTCTGGCAAGGTTTCGGCCGGTTTCAGATGATTATTTCCCTCCCTGCGCACAAACTGAGGTTTACCGTCCGCTCCGTCTCCCGGTTGTGCTGTGGGCACGGCTGGCTTTATGGGCGTGCAACCAGTGCAGCTGCACAGGGCCCCAAGCTCAGAAGGGCCTCACACTTGGGGTTTAGTGCTCTGTAATCACTGCCTTGAAATGCTTAATAGTCTTTGAATTTGTGTTTTGTGAGTGAATTCCGCTCATCCCAGTCTTGCCCTTCCGCACCACCCTTCCCCACCACCTCCTCATCCCCCTTGGATGGGTTCTCAGCCCCCACTTCCTGCACTGCCAAACCTCTGCTCCGGGTGGCAACCCACTTGCACCGGCAGGGGGAGGCCCCTGCTCTGCTCATTGTATATCACCCCTGCTGGGGGTCTGGGTCTGGGAAGCCCCGGGTTGGGGCAAGGCTGTGGCTGTCCCTGTCCTAGGCTGGCAACGTGACAGCTTGTTCTGTGGGCAACTCAGGGGGGCATTTTGCCCCTGCCGAGCCAGATACCAAGTATATGCCCGTATGGAGAATGCAGTTCCCTGGAGGTCGCCAGTCCACTGTGGGTTGGGGTAGCAGGCCCCTGGGAAGAGGAGATTGGCTTCTCTGCCTCCAGCCAGGGCCCAGTTTTCATTTTGTGCTGCATGCTGCAAATTATGTAGTAGGCCTGGCTATAAGTATGAGTTATGAGTGGTTTCATTTGCTCTCCTGGTTGATTTCTCTGATTTTTGGAGAGATTCAAATTTACGTGGCTGCCATTATCCCATGGGAACCTGGAAATCCCTGATGTCTTTTAATTTGCTTTATTGAATTTTCTTTCAAACTATAAAAGCAATCCATACTTTTTACAACAAAACAAACAACATACATATGTACAAAATACAAGTCAACATGTTGTTCCCTCTCCTATTCCCCACCAAAGTAACTGTGCTCACATTGGGTGTATATGTATGCTCTTTCCCAACTTTTATTCATGATGGTATAACACGTATACACACTTATTTATATATGCAAATACTCATATACACACACAAACCCAAGTGAGGTTTTTTGGAGTATGGCAAAAATGCAAAAATGCTTATGCCTTGATATCCTGAAAGTCCCTCTATTTCAATACATGTGGATTCAACTCATTCTTTTTAATAACATAATATTTTGTATTATGGATTTGCCATAATTCATTTGCTAGTCTCATAATGATGGACTTTTAGGTTGTTTGCAGTTTTTAGTGTTATAAACAGAGCTGCAAATTTGCCACTATTACTTTTATCTTTAAATCTGGTGCTTTGATTTCATGAGGATGAATTCCCTGAAGTGGAAGTTTTAGGCTAAGGGCATATTACTTTCTAGAAAGATATGAGGAATTCACACTCCCTCCAGAAATATATGAATACCTGTTTTCTCATACAATTGTCAGCACTGAAAGTTATCAATGTTGTAAATTCCTTGCTTATATGAGCCGTGAAAAATATCTGGTTTTGATTTGCATTTTCCAAATTATTGTGAGGTCAAGTGTCTTATCTTATATTTATCAGTCATTTGCATTTGCTTTCATCCCTTGTATGTATTTTGTATTGGAATCCTTGTGTTTTCTTATCAGTTTTGAAGAGTTCTGTTTATTAGGCATATTAACCTCATCTTTCATCTATGTGGCATTTTCTCATTTATCACTTGTCATTTGGTTAATGATGAGTTTTATCATAAAATAAAATTACATGTCTTATTTCCTTTCTGGCTTTTGTGTTTCTTTACTTGCTTATGACATTCTCTCTGATGCTGTGGTTATATAAAATAGTACCTAAATTTCTTCTAACTTAAAGCATATTTTTAATCCACATGAATTTTATTTTTTGTGTCTCATATAAAATAAGTCTAACACCTGTTTCCTTTCAGGTAGATAACAATTGCAACCATTATCATTTATGAAACAAGTTCTTCACTTCCATTATTTATCATATATTGTTTCACACACATACACTTGGATCTATTTCTGTTTTCTCTATTTTATTCTGCTATATATTTGTCTATTCCCATGCTAATGGCATATTGTTTTAAAAACAATGGCTTTACAGTATGACTTAATATGATGGGGTAAATTTCCCCTCACTATTCTTTATATTGCAAATTTTCTTGATAATTCTAATATTCTCTTCTATATGAACTTTTATGTGAACTTTGCTTCCATTTCCTCTAAATCCATTTTAGATTTAGATTGGAATTTTATATATTAAAGTTGAAGTGTTAACTTAAAATAGATGTATATTTTTCTTAATATTCATTAGATTACTTTCTGGTTCAGTTTATTCTAGTTATTTTATAGCTGTGGTTGCTATTATGTATGGTATTGTTTTTCTATTTCTTACAGGTTACTGCTAGTATAGAGGAAGACTATTCATATTTATTTTTTATCTAGTCACCTTATCAAAAATTTTTCCTCCATTTTGTAGCTTTCAGTGTTGAAGATGACACTTCTAATACTAGTTTTTTCCCTTTTCTAGGTAACCTTTTCTTTCTTAATGGAAGCCTATAAAGTTTTCTCTTTTTTCTGGTAGTTCAGTTATTTCAGCAGGATATGCCTGGTTACGCCTGAAAGTCTAAGTCCTTCTAAGGAGAGTTTTCTTCAATTATTTCTTCTGCACCTGTTCCTTTTTCTCCTCTAGAGTTACTGAGTTTGCATTTTAAATTGTCTGGCTCTATTTCTATTCAGTGATGGGTTTTTTGTTTTGTTTTTTTTTGATAAATTATGAAATTTATTTATATTTCACATTTTAAAAGCCAGAACATCATAAAGTTTGCTTTCTGGAAAGTGTGATCGATTTTCCTTTTGTTCTTCTAGACCAGGAATCTGCAGATTTAGCCAATCCAGCCTGCTTCCTGTTTTGTAAATAAAGATTTATTGGAACACAGTCAAACACATCCATTTAGGTATTGCCTATTGCTGCTTTCATGCTACAGTGGCAGACTGAAAAATTTCAGCAGAGACCATATGACTCACAAAGCCAAGAATATTTGCCATCTGAACCTTTATAGAAAAAAATAATTGTCAATCCCTGTGCCAGATTATTTGATTCTCAGGAGTGACCAGTTTCTTTGTTAGGTTATTAAATTTTAAAAATTTTGCAAAATCTTTTTAGTCCCAGAAAATCTTTTTTGTGTTCTAATTGCATCTCTCTGAGGGTTTACATTTCTTTGTCCTTTATTGTTTTCTTCCTTTGTCTCTTCCTTCCATCCTGTTCCGTTCGTGAGATCCACCTGTTCTGGTTTCAGTTTGGCCGTTCCCCTTAGGGACCCACATCTCCTCTCCTGAAGTTTGCTTTGCCTCTTCCTAGGTTGGATGCCCTCTGCACCAATGCAGGGAGGCTGTGAGGCTCTAAGCACTGTCAGACTTGCTGGGTGGAAGACCTGGCAATCCTTGCTTTGAGCAACCCTTGGTCAAAAGAGGAGAAAGTTCTGTTCTTGTTCTGGTGATATTTGAAGAAGGTCTTTATTCTTTGGCTTTGAGTGAGTAAAGCAGACTTTTCCAGTCTATAAGGACTAAGAGTGATTCACTTCTCCAGGTCTTGCAGGATTGTGGGACCTCAGTCCACATAGTAAGCTGGGAGAGGCAGAACCCCTCCCTAAAAGACAGACATACATACACGTACGCACACATGGACATGTGTGTAGATACACATATTCTGCTTTCTTGGCCTTCTGCCTTCTTGCACTAAGAGCTTCTTAAGAACTTCAGGCCTTAGCAAAAGGTGTGTTCTTTTCCAAATTTGGAGTCATTTAGTGAGTTCAGAGATAGTAAAATGAGAAACCTCCTTGTTGATTTCTACTTTGGGTATTTTTTCTTTTGCCTATCTGGCTACACTGGGAAGTAATAGGGGATATGGATGTTACAGTCTAGATCAGCTTGGGACCTGGCATTTATTTGACTAAAGAGTTTAGTGGTTCCAGGAGAGGTTCTATACTCCCATCAATAAATGGACTACTCTCATGTCTGTTTTCCTTATGTATATTGATGTCTGTGTGTACATATGCACATACACACACCTCCAACCCACACACGGGCTCAGTGTTGATTGTAAAGTAATACTGTAGCACAAGTTCTATACAGGGCAACACCAGCATAGCCCAATAACAAAGGAAAAATAAGCCCTGAAGGGACCAGTGCTTGAGGACCCTGATTGAAATCCCCACCTCATCTTCTAGAAGCTCTACAGGAATACCTGCTGGCTAATGAATATTCATCATTGCTGCAGTTTACAGAGAAAGTGCTAGTTCACTTAATTTCTCGAAGTTTTGCAGTTTATAGAGGGTTCTGGACCAAGAATTTGCGGATTTGGAAGGTGATCTGTATTTGCCGTTAATCACTGTTAACCAAGTTTTGGTTCAGACAAGGTGTAACTTAAAGTTGTGGATGTCTGTTATCTCTTCTAGAATGATTATGGTTATTTGCTGTTTATCATTAATTATTATAGTAATAAAATTATTTTCATATCTTTAGAATAGTTTTTGCCCTAAAGGATTATAAACTAGAAATAATACATGAAAGCGATGATGGGGTTATATTTTTATGTACCACAAAAGAAGTGTAACCCTGTGGGAGGTGTTCTAATGCATTGTTTGGCCTTTTATCACTCCCTGACTACATTTAAGTGTGTGGACAAGTTCATTATGCATTCAGCATTCACTAGTGCATTATTATTTTTATCATAATCTCATTTGTTTGCATTTTAAAATTTCTTTAGTGGTTTCTGTGAGTCTGACACAGAAATACTTTCTCTTACTTTATTTCTGCATGTAGTCCTTTAATTAGAACCAAACTTGGCAATCTTCAATAACTGGAAGAATTTTTTTCCCTCTTTATGTTAGGACAAAGGCAGATTACAGAGAAACCCAGCCACAGTAACATTTTCCTCAGAAAAAAGAAAACATAGATAAATAACTTCGAGAGTGTGTTCTGGTCTCTGTACAGATTTATTGTGTTCCACACCTACTCTTCCATTTTGTGTTCATGTGCCAACCTGACTGATGTTCAGATTGATGAAAATGAGGTACTGCAAAGTTATTTTCAGTATGCTAAGTTTGTAAGGCATCAGGAACCAACTATTACATTTTAGGAAAAAACTCAAACCAAAAACAGGTTGAAGGGAATAGTTTTCTGAATAACTCTTATTTGATTAGAAATTCAGTAAACTAGAATACTACATTTCTTGAGTATTTTGTTTAATCACTATTTTGTTTAGCTCTGTTACTCAATTTATTTGATAACAATTTATTGAACTCCTCCTAAGTTCATGGTATTTTTTCAGGTGCCAGGTTAATAGGTAGAATGTGATAAGTTAAAGCAATTAGCAACCACTAAAAATAGGCATAAATAATAAGCAAATAAAGAAGATAAAATACATTAGTTATAAGAAAATACTTAGTAAATCCAAAGGAAGGCAGAAAATGAGGAAAAGGGAGAACAAAAATAGAGGAGACAAGTTGGAAACAAAGAGCAAGATGATAGATTTAAACCCAGCCCTATCAATAATCACAGTAAATGTAAGTGGTCTAAACACCTCATTTAAAGGGCAGAGATTATCAGATTGCATAAAAGAAAAAGCAAGATTCACCTATATGCTGCGAAAAAGTCACCTATCTTAAATATAAAGACACATAGGTTAAAAGTAAAAGGATAGAAAAAAGATATACCATGCTAACACTAATCAAAAGAAAGCTGGAGCAGCTATATTAATACCAAATAAAATAGATTTCAGAACTAAGAATATTACCAGTGGTAAATAAGGTCATTTCATAATAAAGGGGCTAGTCAAGAGGGAATAACAATACTAAAAGTTTATGCATCTAATAATAGGGCTTCAAAATATATGAATTAAAAACTGATAGGACTGAAAGGAGAAATATAAAAATCTATAATTATAGTCAGATTTCAACACCCTTTTATTAATAATAATTCAGGGCAGAATGTTCCAGGCAGAAGAAAATGTATGTGCAATGACTTTGAGGTCATAGAGAGCTTGAGGGCTGGAAGAACCCAATGCAGCCCAGTGTGGTTGGAGACAGGTGCTGGGGTAATAGTGAATTGAACAATGGGGCCGGGGGGGAGAGACATGGTCCAAGGTAAGCCTAAGAGGAAGGCAGGATCCAGATTGCATAAAGCCTTGTGTGCCATGGTAAGGGGTTTGCAAAAGCACAAAACTTTGATTTAACATTTAATCATTAGGCGGGTCTGAGAATTTCTTCCTGGCCCCAAACTGAAAACAATAGGTGGTGAGAATCCGCACACAGAAACAATCAGGAAACAGATCTGCTTTTCACCCATTACCTCTTTCAAATCTGTTCTGTCAGATCTTCCTTTTGTGTCTCTGGATTATATTGCAGGCATACGTCATAGCTTTTGTGTTTTATTTGCTGTTATTAAAAAGTCAAGTCTGCTTTAAATCAAGACTTGCACCTCCTATGTTCAATTCAAAGTGCCTCCTTAGGGCTGGCCTGTCTTGGGAAACCTGCAGCAGGCAAGGAGCGCTTGGCCCTTTGTCTCAGTTCTCCTTGCTCTACCTTGTTCTGCACATACTTATGGTTCCTCAGAACCTGGGCATTGGGGATGGAGGGTGGGGTTAGGAGTGGTAGTGGTGAGAAGGAAAAGGGAGGGAATTTGGGTATTTTAACTTACCAGAGACTGTTGGTCAGACTCTGGGTTCCTGAATACCTTCTCTCATGGTATTTCATGAGTACTTCAAGAACCACATGCATGGTTCTTTGTCCACTCCCCAAACCCCTCACCCTAACACACTGTTCCATTCCTTGACTGGGGGAATGTGCTTTCCAGCAGACCTTTTTTTTTGTCATTGTCTCCTCTCCCAGCTCCTGCTTTTAGGGGTACAATGCCAGCCTCTTTCTAGTGGTGTCACCTCACGCAGTGGCAGGCAGCCCTCCCGGGTAGGGTCTTTCAAGGTGGCTTAACGCTGCTGCTGCCTTCTGTGTTGTCCACTTGGCCCACAACATACTGAAAACGTAGACTGCTCCCTCTGTGCTCTTTCCCCCTCCCATCAGGGGCGCCTCCAACTGGCCCCTGCCTATATCATATAAGCCCCCAATTCTCCTAAGAACTCTTCTGCTCCTTCTCTCTTTGCAGCATGGGGAGTCTCAAAAGTTACTTTCTGTAGCTCAGCAAGAATCCTGCCAGGAAGGGAGAGGCCAGCCTCCCTTCTGCCAAGCACCTCCACTCTCTTGGGAGTCCTCTTGCTGCCACCCTCACGGAGGGAGAATAGCGTCTCTCCTTCACCACTCTGAGGGAGAGGAGCAATGCCACAGCAAGTCCTACTTGGCTAGCAGTTCTTTAAAACATTCTCCTCACCTGGAAAATCCCTCGCCTTCTCTTAAACAGGTGGGAGGTAAGAGATGAGCTCAGAGTGGTGGTCAAAATGTACCCTACATCCTAGTAAGTCCTATGTAGATGAGATCCTTATTTCAGTTTTAAGCCACTTAATTTCCTGTTACATGTGGAAAAAAGTTTGGCATACAAAAAAAAACTATCATTCATACTGAATTGTGCTAATGAAATATATAAAGGACCAGCTAATTTGCCCAAGATTTTTTTTTTAAAAGCTTTAATATGGCAGTAGAAATTTAAGACCTTGCTCAAGTAAAAGTATTTCTCAGAAATCAGCTCATCAGTTTACTCTCTGATTTGGAAAGGAAGAGGCCTCTTTCCTGGAAGAACCATTTTAAAAAGTGATGTTTGAAAATTAGCCACCATTTATGTAAATGCTTCTGCAAAAAATTTATATGAAATTTATGATTTGATAAATTAGGAAATATGTATATCCATAGTCATCAGTTTCATCAAATTTGAATATTAATTTCATAATAAAAAAAGCAAACATATCTCAGGCATTGTATTGATGACTTCCACCGAGGCTAACGTCTTAATCACTTGTTGGTCAATTTTCCCAATGTATGTTGTATCTTTATTAGAAAAGTGATTAAAAAATAATCATGACTATTCTCATATTGACTGAAGATGGAGAAACATTTTAGGAAATATTGATCAAGAGCACCCTTCACTTCTGTGGGATTGTGGAGAGACCACTGCATAAGTCTGTTTGAAAGCTAGTTGTGTTCAGTTGCTTTTAAGTGTCCAGAAATAAACATGACGTGGGATCTTCAAAAAGTATAGAAAAAGCCCAGTGGCTTAAAAAATCAGAAGCCATCCAGTTAGAATTCTCCTATGGAGGTGATAAAACAAGGCTGTATCTTTATTAAAGGGACTAACTACCATCCATATAGACGTGGTTGTGAGGTATGTTACCTCTGTGGAAAGTGGAAAGGATACTGAGAAGGAGCAACTCTACTCCCTTCAGGTCCGCATACAAACCTGAGGCCTTTGGAGAGGTGGACGTGAAAGAGTTGGTTAAATATTTCTCCTGAATGTAGATGAAGATAAAAAGCAAACCAAGAGGACATTAAGCACTGATTGATAACAGGCCACACTCTGGGACCCACACTTGTTTCTCTAAGATTTGCTTTCAATTATGCCATCTTGTTTCTAATTAATCACCAGCATTTTAACAAAATAGTATGATTGATAGCTATCCACAAGACCGTGGTAGATTGCATCATGTACCCCCTCAAAAGACATTCTTAATCTTAATCCATGTTTCTGTGGGTGTGAACTCATTTCTAAGTAGGACCCTTTGAGGATGTGTTATTAGGTCAGGTGTGGACACATTTGTGAATAGGATCTTTTAATTCAGTTGTGGCCAAACTGAATCAGGGCCCTCATCTATATTACTGGAGGCCTTATAAAAAAGCCAGAGGTCAGAGAAAGACACAGGAGGACATCAAGGACATCGCTGTGGGACGGGAGGCAGAAATGCTTGCCAAAGAACCCCAAGGATTATGTTAAGCCAGCACCAGAATGCTACAGTCTTCAGAGAAAAAGCGTGGCCTTGCCAACACCTTGATTTTGGACTTCTAGTCTTTAAAACTACGAGACAGGGAAGCAGATGTGGCTCAAGCGATTGGGCTCCCGCCCACCACATGGGAGGTCCGTGGTTCGGTTCCTGGTGCCTCCTAAAGAAGACAGCGAGCTGGTGTAATGGGCAGGCGCAACAAGCTGATACAACAAGATGATGCAACAAGAGACACAAGAGGAAAAGCAATGAGAGACACAACAAAGCAGGCAACGGAGGTGGCTCAAGCAATTAGGTGCCTCCCTCCCACATCAGAGGTTCCAGGTTCAGTTCTTGGTGCCTCCTTAAAGAAACAAGGAAGACTAATAGATACAGCAAGTGCAAATAACAAAGGGGTGGGGAGAAATAAATAAAATAAATCTTTTAAAAAACAACAACAACAAAAACCATGGGACAATAAATGCTTGTTGTTTAAGCCAACCCATTTGTGGTATTCATCATAGTGTCTCTGACAAACTAAGACACAGACTCTCAGTCATCTCCCCGCATCAGGTGCCCCTTCTGTCTGATGGTAGCTCCCCAGATTGTCTGCTGGGGGGCTTGTTCTACACAACCAGACCTGTAAAGTGCTAGCAGATGCCTAAGGAGATTCCAGCAATGTCCCTTCTAAGGATGTATAGCAGGGAGAAAGAATGACCTGGTCAATCCACACGTTTGGGCCCCCTACCCAACTTTCAGAAGTCTATCCCTGACCTTGCCTCCAACAGCAAAGGGAATTTTCTATGTGTGGGTTCCGAGAAGTGTCTTGTGTTCACAGTTAAACTCTATTTCTGTGTGACATCTGAGGGACATCCCTGTGTACATTGCTGACAGCCTATGTATTTTCTATTTTTCCTCTCTGTCTTTACCCAGGGTGAAATGAGTTGGGCTGCATCCTTCGTATGTGAGAAACATTTTCTTTTTTAATGAGAACACCGCCACTTAACAATAGTAGCAGGAAACACGAGTCTTTATTCACTTTACAAAGTGTAAGAAGTAACAATATATTTGTGTCTATATTATGTCCATTTACGATGGAAAAATCCTGCATGTGGGAATGCGTGTGGTCTAGTGAAAGCTTCTGGTGAGAAAAACAGCAAAAAGAGAAAAGCAGGAGGACAGACAGAATGAGGAGCTCACAGAGTGAAAGGGAGATAGAGCAGTCTCTACAGCTTTTTGTTTGTTTGTTTTTGTTGTTTTTTCCTTGAACATGTTCTTTGATGTTAAAGTAGTCGTTGATTAGCTTGTTCACAATTTCCTTGTGTGGCTGTTAAGCATAATCACTATTATTTTTCAAAACTAGAACTGAGAAAGGAAAAGAGGTATCCCTCTGGCTTTGTACCCTTACCACAGTATCAAAGAATAATCTATGCTGGAAGCATAATGCTGATCTTCATCTTAAAAATACTTGATTATATAATATAGGAGTGGAATATAATGGGGTTGATTACACACCCCTTGCATAAAAATTGATTTTCATGCCTTACAGTTATACCTTATTGTCAGGTGTGTTTATTGTTTCCAATATTAATGCCCAAAATACATTTCTTTGAATATATTTAATTTAGTACCTTGTATTACTCTCTTATTACCTTTATGGAGTAGGTAGTGTTCTCTGGTTTCTTCTTCTGTCTTTACTGAACTTGTAGCATACTAGCATCGGGAAGCCATCATGACAGGTCCTCCAGAGGAGGCCAGATGGACTCAAAGGGGAGAGATGATTTCTCTCCCAAAGTCTATTTTGTGAACCACAGGAACCCAAGGACTTTCTTTGTTTTGGGTGGGGGCATGCCTGCTTTATCTACTTAGGCACTGTCTCTTGATTTCACAAGGCTGAGTCCTCATCAGCTTTTCATTTCACTTGACCTGTGATATAATATCCTCAAGTGAAGATCCTTTTGTCTTATATAATAGCAATTTTTAAAAAACTGTCCTGGAGACTAATGGAAATGGGCATGGTTGTCACTTCATAGAAATCGACTGAGCTGACTCTGTCTACACGCACTTTGTAGACAGTGTTTTAAGCTTTCACCAAAATAGAAGCAAGTTAGAGGAAACAAAGCAAAATGATTAGTGGATCGTACAGAGGTCACCAAGGAGAATAGAACTAGAAAAGTTGAACAACTAGAATAGGTGAGCTGAAGACTCCATGAGATTTGAGGGCAGATACTTTTTGTCAGAGAATCATATCTTCAGTGAGATGAGAATTTTATTCTAATGCAGATCTTGTAGTAGGTTAAATAAGATATTCTAATGTTTCCAGTTCCTTTTTTCTGAACATATTTAATTTCCGAAATGTATGTTTCTTGTATCATATATAAGTGAAGAAAGGTTTTTATGCTTTAGTACTGACAGTTTTTTGCTGGTACTTTGTTTCTGAAATGATGTTGTAGATTCTGGTAAGTTATTTTTCACAGAGGACAAATTTGATTCTTTTCTACTGAGAGACTAAATTGCAGGAACCCATCATCCTGTTTCCCTCCCCCAACCATCAAAATCGGATGATTTGAAAATATGGTAATTAGCTTAGGTAATTGGGTTTATTAGCGTTGAAGAGGTCTTACCAGGTCATTGCTAAATTTAGGTTTCCAAGCTCTCCTCCCTCCACTGATCATCACGGGAGTCTGAGTACCTGTTACTTGTTACTGTGCAGCGTGACCATAAAACTAGCATCCAGATGGGGATATTTTATTATTATTGCATGATTTAGTTACTATTTTTATAGCAGTTTTATTGAGATATAATTCACGTACTATACAATTCACCCATTTAAAGTGCACAATTCTGTACTTTTTAGTATATTCCCAGAATTGTGCAACCATCGCTACAGTCAGTTTTAGAACGTTTGCATATGCATCAGCAGTCATTTCCAATTTCCTTCCAACTCCCTTAGCCCTAGGCAACCACAAATCTATTTTTTGTCTCTATAGATTTGCCTATTCTGGACATTTCATATAAATGGAAACACTTACAAAATTGCAATATGGGACCTTTTGTGTCTGTCATCTTTCATGTAGCATAATGTCTTCAAGATTCATCCATGTTGTAGCACGTATCAGTACTTCATTTCTTTTTATTGTTGAATATTATATGGATATCTCACATTTTATTAACTCTGTTTAACCTGTTGAGGAACTCATAGACTGTTTTGCAAAATGGCTACACCAATAATCAGGGAAAGCTAAACATTCGCTATATTAGAAACCATGCATGTGTCCCCAGACCTAGTTTTTCTCCCTAGGTCTGGTTTTTAGAATGCTGGTGATAAACTAAGCCTGATTTATTATATGGCCATCCTGTATGGAAAAAGACTATAACTCTAGTTATCTTTGGTCAACCTTGAGAGCTATAGCAGGGGGATGGATGTGGCTCAAATGTTTGGGCATCCGTCTCCCATATTGTGGGACCTGGGTTCGATCCCTGGGACCTCCCAGTAAAAATTTTAAAAAAAGGAAAATACGGAAGGTGCATGGGCCACCAGGCCCTGCGTGCGGGTGCGCCATCAGACCCCGTGCGTGGGTGTGCTACCAGGCCTTGCGAACGGGTGTGCTGTCAGGCCCTGTGCACGGGTGAGCCGCCAGGCCCCGCGAGCAGCGGGTGAGCCACCAGGCCCCATGAGCCATGCAGCAAGATGATGACATCACAGGAGAGTGACACAAGGGAGAACCAAGATGAGACACAGTGAAAAACAAGGAACTAAGGTGGCGCAGGAGGTAGAATACCTCTCTCCCACATTGGAGATTCTGAGGATCGAATCCCAGTGAAGACAGGAGGAGAAGGATGAGAAGAGATGTCAGGAAATGGACACAGA
>JAQZBX010011164.1:0-43185 GCA_029593785.1 Cabassous unicinctus | reverse complement strand
TTCAAAAGACTCTGTCAAGAAAGTAAAAAGGCAGCCTATTCAATGGAGGAAAATATATGGAAATAACATATCCAAAAAGGGTTGATATCCATGTTATATAAAGAGATCATACAACTCAATGACAAAAAGACAAGCAAACAAATTAAAAAATGGTAAAAGACTTGAATAGACATTTCTCCAAAGAGGAAATATAAATGGCCCAAAGCACAGGAAAAAAAACTCAACATCACTAACATTTCATACCTTATAGAATGGCCATTACTCTATATTCAATATTATTCTATATTCAGAAAGCTTCAAGTACTGGAGAGGATATGGAGAAATAGGAACACCCCTTCCCTATTGATGCAAATGTAGAATGGTTCAGCCTCTGTGGAAGACAATTTGGCAATACCTCACGAAGCTGAATACAGAACTGCCAAATGATCCAGCAATCCCATTACTTGGAATATATTCAGAAGAACTGAAAGCAAGGACATGAACTGACATTTGCACACTGATGTTCACAGCAGCATTATTTACAATTGCTAAAATATGGAAACTGCCCAAGTGTCCCTCAACTGATGAATGGATAAACAAAATGTGGTAAATACATACAATGGAAACTATTCAGGTGTAAAAAGAAATGAAATCAAGATGCATATGACAGCATGGATGAATCATGAGGACATTATGTTGAGTGAAATAAGCCAGACACAAAAGGACAGATATTGTATGGCCTCACTAATAAGAACTAAATATGATGGGTAAGCTCATGCAGGTAAAATCCCTTTGGAACTAAGACTTGTAGACCAGCAGGACTTAAGGTTGCAGGGACAGGAAGCAAAAATTTTCCTAGTGGATCACTAGAGGTAATATTAAGTGGTGCCTCTCCCATTTCCACCCCTTGATTCCTGGACCTGTGAATCCTGGCTATAGGAGAAACAGCACCATAGAGTGGATGCTGATTTAGAGCATCCACAGCCTTCTGGAGAACATTGCCCCAGCCCTGCAAGGTATTGCCACCTAGTTGGAACCTTAATTGAGTCTTCAAAAGGTTATTCCACCTTTCTATCAATCCAGCTGCTTCAGGGTGATGGGGAACATGATAAAACCAGTGAATTCCATGAGCCTGTGCCCATTCCCACCCATCATTTGCTGTGAAGTGGGTTCCTTGATCAGAAGCAATGCTGGGTGGAACGCCACGGTGGTGGACAAGACATTCGGTAAGTCCATGGGGAGTAGTTTTGGAAGAAGCATTGCCTGTGGGGAAGGCAAACCCATATCCAGAGTATGTGTCTATTCCAGTTAAAACAAATAACCACCCCTTCCATGATTGAAGTGGTCCAATGTAATTAACCTTCCACCAGGTATCAGGCTGATCACCTCAGGAAATGGTGCCATATCAGGGGCTGAGTGTGAGTCTCTGCTTTTGGCAGATTGGGCACACAGCAGTGGCTGCAGCCAAGTCAGTCTTGATGAGGGGAAGTCCATGTTGCTGAGTCCATGCATAATCTCCATCCCTACCACCATGGCCACTTTGTACATGAACCCATTGTGTAATGATAGGAGTGGCTGGGGAAAGGGGCTGAGTGCTAGCCATGGGGTGGGTTATCTTATCCACTTGATTATTAAAATCTTCCTCTGCTGAAGTTGCCCTCTGATGAGCATTCACATGAAACACAAATATTTTCATGTTTTTTGCCTACTCAGAAAGGTCTGTCCACATACCTCTTCCCCAGACCTCTTTGTCACCAATTTTCCAATCATGTTCCTTCCAAGTTCCTGACCATCCAGTCAAACCATTGGCAACAGCCCATGAATCAGTGTACAAGGTGCCTCTGGCCATTTCTTCTTCCAAGCAAAATGAACAACCAGGTGTGCAGCTTGAAGTTCTGCCCACTGGGAGGATTTGACCTCACCACTGCCCTTCAGGGACATCCCAGAAAGGGGCTAAAGTGCTGTAGCTGTCCGTTTTTGGGTGGTACCTGCATATCATGCAGACCCAAGATCCATTTGTTTTCTGAACAGGCCAAATAGGAGAGTTGAATGGGGATATGGTGGAAATCATCACCCCTGCATCCTTCAAATACTTGATGGTGGCACTGATCTCTGCAATCCCTTCAGGAATCCAGTATTGCTTTTGATTTACTATTTTGCTAGGTAGGGGTAGTTCTAGTGGCTGTCACTTGGCCTTTCCTACCATAATAGCCCATATTTCACAGGTTAGGGATCCAATGTGGGGATTCTGTCAGTTACTGAGTATGTCTATTTCAATTATGCATTCTGAAACTGGGGAAATAATGACCAAATGGTTCCGGGGACCCACTGGACCCACTGTGAGATGGACCTGAGCTACAACTCCATCAATCACCTGACTTCCATAAGCTCCTACTCTGACTGTTGGACCATGGTGATGTTTTGGGTCTCCTGGAATTAATGTCACTTCTGAGCTAATGTCTAATAATCCCCAAAAGTTCTGATCATTTCCTTTTCCCCAATGCACAGTTACTCTGGTAAAAGTCCGTAGGTCTCTTTGGGGAAAGCTGGGAGGAAATTTAACAGTATAAATTTTTGGCAGCGTAACAGGATCCTTCCCCAAGGGGAACTTACCTTCTCCTCATACAAGGGGCTCTGGGTCTGTAAACTGTCTTAAGTCTGGGAATTGATTAAGGGGCCATGATTCTCTGTTTCTGTAATTTAAGTTAGGGTTTTGTTCACTTGACCTAGAACTTTTCTGTTTATAGGGATCAAGTAGGAATTTAGTAGACTGCCCATATATTTCACTTCTAAGTACCCCATGAGGTAGCTATGCTTAACTCATCTTTGGTGATTAACTGCTGATTCTTGGCTTTTACCAGCCGGAGATCCAATCATCCCCATAATGTTTCAGGATTCTAGTTTCATGACAGCAGTTCCCACAGTAATATCTGGACTACAGAGAAGAGCAACCACAGAGCTCTTCATGTAAGATGGAGTTACTCTGAAAAATTTATTCCTCACAGTCCTGGTTAAAGGTGTGTCCTCTGGACATTCCTGGGGTGGGTGGGCAGGTAAATGCATTCTAGCATTCCAATCTCTCTAAGCCTTTGAATTCCATCTTCTTCAATAAACCAGGGTAAATCAGGCATCTTAACCTCAGACATTCTAGGCCATCTTTTGGTCCATGTTTCAGTCAACTAACCAAACAAACTGTTAAAGCCCTTTCTAGCCCCACGAGCTACAGCGTGGAATCCAGAATTTCTCCATAGTGGACCCATATCAATAAATTCAGCCTGATTCAACTTTATATTCCTTCCACCATTATCCCATACCTTTAATATCCATTCCCACACATATTCCCCTGATTTCTGTCTATATAAATTGGAAAACTCATGCAGCTCTTTCAGGAGTATATCGTACTTCCTCATGGGCCACACTTTGTGCATCACCTTTGGGGTTTGTTGTGATTTTAGTCTAGTAGTAGGTCTTAAAGAGAAGAAGGGTGGTGGGGGTGGATAAGCAGAAGGATTAGAAATATCTCGCAAACTACTGACATCAGGGCATTCCTTTGCATTTTTGTCTGGTGAGACAGGGTTAATCTTTCAGACAGGGTTTGGATGGCAGACTCCTTAGGGCAGAGTGCAGGTTGGGCAGTGCAGGCTGGAGTTTGGCTAGTACCCACCTCAGGGCTGGGAGGAGGTCCAGACTCCCTGGGGCAGGCTGGAGGCTGGCTGATATAGGCTTGACATTGTGTGGTCTCCATAGGGCAGAACGTTACAGGTTTATCTGCCAAAGTCTCAGCAGAATTTAGGGTTTCACTGATCCCACCGATATCATCATCAACCCATATGTCTCCACTCCAATCCTCAGGGTTCCATACCTTTCCAATCAATGCCCTCACTTTAACAGCAGAGACCCTGTGAGGTTGAGATTTTAGTTTCCATTTTAACTCTGCTACTTGTATAATTAACTTTGAGTCTGGTTTTCAGAGATCTCAAGTCTGTGGCTGCACGAAACAAGATTTTCTTTCAGAGCACACAAACTTTCACATCATTCATGTGGCATTTAAGTTGCAAATTTGAAGACTTTAGCTCATCCCTTTCTTTTGTAGCTGTATCCAGAGTATTTAGGAACAGCCAGTCAACATCATTGTACCGTTTTACTCTACAAAACTCTGTTAAGGTGATGAAAACACTCTCACCCAGATCCTTGCCGCTTATAAGCATAGAAGTAGTTGAATCCAGTGGTGATATTTTGCAAATCTCCATTGCCACCTCAAGCCATGGACTGTCAGTGGTCTCTGAATTATTTGAAAAGGAGTCATTGGATCCAATCAGAATAGAGAGCCAATTGCAAAAATGCCGGAACTACTTCAGAAATCACATTTTTAAGATTCTATTTCTCAAGAACCACTCCCAGTACCAAGCTGTATTAGTCAGGGTTCTCTAGGGAAACAGAACCAACAGGAAATATCTGTAAATAGTATGAGATTTTATAAAATTCTCTTACATGACCTTGGGGATACACAAGTCCAAATTCCACAGGGCAGACTACAAACCAGGGCTCTGATGAAGGTCCTTGATGAGTTCCCAGGAGACGCTGGCTGTCCGAAGTAGAGCTGGGAATTCTCTCTCTGAATGCTGAAATCACTTCCCCTTTTAAGGCCTTCAACTGATTGAATAAGACATCACTCATTGCTGAAGGCAATCTCATTGGTTGATTGTAAATGTAATCAGCCATGTATGCAATCAACTCACTGATGATTAAAGTCCATGAAAGGCCCTTGTATTACAATTAGCCCAGTGCTTGCTTGACCAAACAACTGGGCACCATTACCTGGCCGAGTTGACACATTAGTCTAACCATCACAAATGGCAATAGATGTTATTTCAATACTGAGGGAAAACAGTAGTGGGGCATGAGGAGACATGGGATTTTTCCTTTTGGATTAATGAAAACATTCTAAAATTGATTGAGGTAATGACAGCATAACACTGTCATAAAAATGAGAGCCACTGTGTGTACATTTGAATAGACTGTCCAAAGCATGGTACTGTAAAACACTAGGATTCCAGTAGTGGATGATGGACCATGGTTAACAGGACAAACATGAGAATGTTTTATCCTGAATGATAGCACATGTATAATACTAATATAGGGTGTTAATAATTGTGTGGGTTTTGGGGAAAAAATACACCAATTGTAAGATATGGGCTATAGGTAGTAGTAATATTTTGATGATGCTCTTTCATAGTTTGTACCAAATATTTCACAACAATGCAAGGTGTTGGTGGGCAGATATAAGGGAGCTTTATATGATGATATGCATGCTTGTTTTGTAAAGTCTCAAATTTTATTATATACTCATTGTTTATATATGTTCCTGTATAAATGATATACTTTAATAAAAGTTAATTTTTTTAAAAAGGCAAAGCCAAGTGTGAAGGCCAGTTTGAGCGTTCGTATGAAGATTATGTGTTAGGACATGGCAGCAAACCCACATGTTGATTGCTTGAGGGAAAAGTAGGCAGAGTGTGAGTGTGAAGGGAGAGCTTCAGAAAGGACAGGCATGAGTAGCAAAAAGCTCCAATTCAATATTTTTTATATTATTATTATTATTATTATTAAGCAATAACAGTTGTTGGAAGTTAGTGGCAGTTTGTTGCTTTTAAGTTTAACTGGGATATTAGGGCTCAGGAACAGGAAGCCAAGCTTGGCATTATGGAATCTGACTAACAGGTAAGAACCTGGTCATATTGGAACCCTACTGCTAGTGAACCCTACTACCAGGCAGGAATCCTACTACTAGGGAAAAGTAGTATTAGCATCACAGAAGAACCACATTGTTGGTTGAAGGTTGAGTTCTTGACCAAGGTGTACTTCTTTGTATTCCTCCAGCCTAAGTCTAGGCTTAATTACAGATTCTCAGGAGTGGCCAGACTTCAGTTCAGTGTGGACATCAGGGATATGGGGAAGGAGCAAGGAACCATGGAGTTCATTATACTGATAGCCAGTGATGAGTCTTTACCTTTCTCCTTCTATCCCCTGTGATTGTTCAAACCCCGACCTTCGTCCTCAGACTTGCTCAGTGTATAGCTTCCCACATCTCAGTTGTTAAAGAAATAGTCATAGATGAGTAGAAGTAAACATGCTTTCTGTCACAGTGGAAAACTCATAAAACTCATGTCCATTTTGAAAAAGTTTCTTTCTGGCAGAGATCTAATATATACATATATAATGTTGAGGTTGTTTTTTTTTTGAAACATTTATATATTTTTCCTAATATAATAGGGAATGTTACAAACTTTTCTCCTCAATAAATCCAAACCAAGATAACAAACTCAATTGGAATTTGGGAAAACAATAACATTTAAAGTCCTTTTTAAAAAGTTCCTTTATTGGTATAAGAAGTTTACAATATTATAAACTTAATGCAGTTTCCTGTGCTGAAATATGTATGGAATTTTTAAAGTTACATTCATTGAGCCAATCGGCTTGATCTAACTAGCTTATTTTTTTATCTTCATTTCAGAAATACTTTAGGTCTCGCATACAGCATAAAATCCACCTAAGTAGTCTTAGAAAAGGCTGCTTTTCTCTTTTTTATGCATTGCTTATCTTCCTGATTTGTTTTAAAAGTAGAAACATATATGCCAACATCATTGTAAGGCACTCAGTATACTTTAGACATTCAACTAAAATCTCTAAGTGCCCAAGTTGTTCCTCAGATACTTGCTGTGATGATTGTATTTTTCTCAGAATTGACAAGTAGTAAAAGTAGTAATTGACAGAAGCCATAATTTACTAAGTGGTACCCTATTGGCCTGAAAGAAACAACCTTTATAGGGAAATTCTGGTTTCCCATCTTGTTTGGTTAGTTATGAACAGTAACTCAGTGTGACATACCACATTCAAACCATGGTGGGCTCCACTTAATAGTTAGAGAAGCCCAGAGAAGTGCGCTCATATTCAGTGTCTACACATACAGAGAGCTAGAAACAGAAAACATTTTTTTTTTTAAAAGATTTATTTATTTATCCCCTGCTTGCTGCTTGTGCTCCTGTGTCCATCTGCTGTACGTTTTTCTGTGTCTGCTTGTCTCCCTCTGCTGCGAGGTCTTGCTGCGTCAGCTCGCCGCACCGTGCGGGCCGGCTTGCCTTCACCAGGAGGCCCCGGGAAACGAACCCTGGGCCTCCCATATGGTAAACGGGAGCCCTATCAATTGAGCCACATCCGCTTCCCAGAAAACATTTTTTTTAATGGCAAGACAAGTGATAGTTTTAAAAGACCACCCATACTTGCAAATTATGTTATTTTGTTTCTTCTATGTGTAGCCAATTTTATGGTTTTTGAAATATATATATATATTTTATATATATATATATATATATTTTATATATATATGTTTTTTGTTTTTTTTTAATATTTGACCTACCTAATGCTGAACCGGTTGGCCATGAACAGGTTATATTACCAGACGAAAGTGAGACATTTTAGATTGAGGTTTAAATACATACACTTTAGTGGGGGAGCGGTGGTTATGTTAGTTCTGAAGTTTTAGAACCGATAAGATTTTCTGGTTTGTTCCATTGTATGAATATTAAAAAAGAAAATAAAAGAAAGAAAACTGCCTTTCTCTGCTTCAGTCAGCCCTCAGACCACTTTGATTAATTCTTCAAAACATTTGTGACATTTCTCGTGTTTTCAACTTTCATGTTCAAAATTATGATTGCAGAATTTCTTATTCTCCCTGATCAACTCAAGATAATGGCCTTTTGTATCTAACAGACAGCTCTAACCGAGTCTAACTTACAGATTTTACCTTATGCCTTTCCCCAATCCAGCAAATGATAACCTTTCTATCTTTCTCAAGTTGACTATAGACTCCTGTTTCCTTAGATAAGGAAAGGAATATATTAGACCTTTCTAAAATATTGTTTCTTATGTATTTATTCCATTGCCTACATGTGTACCCATTTAAACATTTTAAGCATGGCCCTTGAGCAAGTATGAAGTGTTTCCTGGACCTTGTGGGCTTCTAGTAAATAACCCATTGAACCAAACATTTCTGACAGCAAGAGCACCTGAAAGGAAGAGGTAACACTTGATAATGTGAAAGAGACAACTGGAGACCACCTTATAAATACCAAACAGAGTCATATGAAGGAGAATGCTCCCCTGAAAGGTGATTTTACCACTTGAGAATGGTTGCCTTCCTAAGGACAGGTTCTCAGTTCTTAAGGAGAACTGATTCTTGGCCAGAGAAGGGCTGTGGTGATCAAGGAGGTCCCGGTGGTATAATTTTAGCTTTTGCAGAATTTTCCATTGCTTATTTTCAGCACTTACTGCTATTTCATCATTTCAATGATTGCTCCCCCAACACTGACTGACGATTTTATTGGATGCAGAAGGGCCTGAGTTGGATTACATTTCACTGAACAGCTACACAGCGTTTGTAAAAACAGTCTTTGGAAATGAAATAATCCCACCCAATTGACCGCAGTGAAAGAGAAACAATAAAACCATTTGTTGTGAAGTAGACAACCCAAAGCTAAAGCACACGTTAAATTTGGACCAGATTAAAAGCTAACTATTGATGATAATTTTCATCAAAATGGATTAAAATAACTATGGATTAAAAGTTTTGCAGGATTGGAAGGTACAGAGTTTCTTATTATTTTATGTTTAACATAAAGGTTAAACTCATTAAATACTTAATGAGTATAAAGTTTCTAGGAGTTAATGAACTACTGCTCTTTTCCATAGTGAATTTATATAAAAATTAGAGAACCCAATTTGTAGTTGAAAATGAATTCCTCGTTATGTCCTATCCTGAATAAGGCATTTTTTTTTTTTGCTAGAATTTCCATAAAAACAAAGCCCCTTTATGAGCCTTTGTTGTGACCTAGACTTATGGGTAGGTAGCTGTGTTGAAGAGGGCTATAGGCTATTTTAATATTGAAGAATTCTGGAGTTTTTTTTTCTTTATTCCCTCATTCTGCTTCTGGTGCCTTTATTGTATGCCATATTGTTGTCACTTTCATGTGCTAATAATGTGAACTCGTATTATTTCAGGAATGTTATGACAATAACTCTATTCCATGATGCACTGTGTTCTTGTTGATCCTAAGTTTTACACACATGCATTATTCTTTCTCGTCTCCACAAAGTCACCCACAGACTCCCCTGCAACATCCAAGAAGTGCATGGTTCAAAGGAATGGCACGGGCAGTACCTTAGGCCAATCTCAGGGCTTTGCGGGTCTGTCCTAGTTCCTTTGTACGATCCATTTGCTGGACATCCCAAGCCAGCTTGCCATGCCCTGGAGGACCTTTGTAATCCTTAAGTCCTGGCTTTTTCTTTTCATGCTCAGTTCACCGTTCACAAAGTCTCTTTCTAGTGTAAGGAAAATATGTAACATTAAGTGAAAGAATATCCCATAGCATGAGGATAAGAGAGAAGACTGTTGGTATCAGGGAAATCTGGCAATTGTTACAGGGGCTCAATCACAAAATCTGGGAATAAAGGGAAGGACTCAGGAAATCAAAACCAAGTCCACAGGAACTTGAATAGTGACTAGCACTTATCCACAAGACAAGAGCTGTGCTGACTGCATTTCTAATTTTTCAGGAAGTGGATAAAGGACATTTTATTGTGAATATTTTACATCTGAAACAAACCGAAGTTCACAACTAATTGTTAGAGCTGGGGAATCTAACCAGGTCAGTCTGATGAAAAGCCTTTACTCTAAATACTATGTTAGATTGCTTCAAGGTACCTTGAGAGGACCCATGGGGCTTTCACAATAAAAAAGGCAAAAATCCAGTTATTGGAACTAGAGTATGTAGTCCTAACAGTAGAAGGTTAATGATGATGGAGTGACTGGTGAGGTCTGAGCTATTCCACTGAGGTCAAATGGGGAATTCATCTCAATAAATGGGGTAGGGTTCTGTTGGCAGGTCTGGCTGAAGTAGTCTCCTGGAACCTTAGCAATTGAGGAATTACTGAGTAGGGAACTAGGTAGTTAATTTCACATTACAGATAGGAAAAAAAATCTATCCAGTTAGGTTAATTAGGTACTGTTTTATCTTGATTACATATATTGCTTCTGTAGTGTACAATGCTTGGCTAATGTCTAGGGGAAGCAATGTCTTTCTCTTGGGACATTTTGGAGTTGGGGATGGAATTAGGCATAGGAGAGAACAAAGCCTAATTGCTCAACTCTTGGAACTTCCTATTCTTTATTCTTTCACTTTATTCAATATTGGCCTCTGCAGATGATATTCATGTAAATACTATTTGTAAGGTTGATCCTTCTCAAGCTGACAAAGTCATTACCCGCAGAACTCAAATCATTCTCAATTAATGCACAGGTCAGTAGGCAATCATCAGCTAATAAAAACTTTTGCATTCTGCACATGATTTTAAAAGGGTCATAAATTTAGAAATGACAATGACTCTCATCAGATGTTCATGGTAAAAGAAAACCCATTATATATTCCATAGGTCTTCAGTGATTAAGAGAATTTTAGTGGAAATGAGCAATCCTGCATAAAGGACTGTTGTAGAAACAAGATATTTATTATCTTATCTGCCAGTTCCTTTAATCAGAATTTCAAAGACTCTTCTTGCCTTGATGAGATTGTGAAATCTTACATAACTTTTCAATTAAAAGGCAAAGCAGTATTTTTATGTAAATAAATCTAATTGTTAAATAAGATTATAAACCTTATTCTTGGACCAAAAAAAAGGTGGCTTGGCTTTAAAATTTTGTGCATTTGAAAGTGTCTTAGCCCTTATTTATTAATTAGCTCTATGGAGTAGGTGAGTTTTACCGCCTCCATTTTACAGATAAACAAATTGAGGAACATATGGCAATGACTTAAATTGTATCACATAATACGTCCCTACCATGGCTTTGTACCCTTCAAACTGTGGATTATCTCAGTGAGACACTCTATCTTAGCAGTTTTCTGTCGTTGACTTTACCTCCATGATTTGGGAAAACACGAATCAATCTTATTTCTGTCCTGCCTAATGTTTTCATAGGACCTTTCATGAAATGGAATAGATCTTCAGCAGAAAGCCCTACAACTAGGCATCTGTGCTCCCTTTGGGAGAATGTGAGGCCAAGAATGATCTCATGATATTAAACATAAACCTTCCTCCTGACAGCACTTAAGGAACATTAAACAAGTGTATGTATGCACATACTCATTCACCCCATTTAAGGGTCCACAATTTTCTTCTCAACTGAAAGGCATCACACAAACACAGGCAGCCTCAGATTGGCCTGAAAAAGGTCTGAAGCCAAAGGAGCCCTTTGAGATAAAATGACCACAGTCACCTTTGCTCAGCTTCATACCAATAAAGGCCAGTTATTTAGAAATCAATTAAAGAGACTAGCCAACCCATGATGTTTGAAGTGGAAAAAGTAAAAACAAGCTGACAAGTAGGGTAGGGCTGATGAGCATAGTAAGTGTGACTTATCTCTAATATCACCCTCTGCCTCTCTCCAAAATCTATATTTAACCCCACCCTATAATTTTTACAATCACAATGACTAAAATTCCATCAAATAGTATTTTTGATCAGTCATCTATTCATTGTGTGCTATGCCCAGCAGAATCCACTGATCAAAAGAGTCAGTCCAAAGCAGCTCCTTCCCAAATCTTCTCTCTCAGTCAACACTACCACCATACACCTGGTTTCTCATACCAAAACCCAGTGACCATCCTTGATCCCATATACAGTGCATCATTAAGTCCTATTGATTCTCGTTTATTCTCTTCCAAAATACATCCAAATCTAACCACTTCTCTCGAGTGCCATTGCAGTAACCTTGATCCACACTCACAAGCTCTTGGCTTGACTTTTCCACTCCCACTCAGCCAACTGAATAATGGGAAAATAAACAAATCAAATCACATCAGCATTCCTTCCCTAAAAATGCTCCCACTGCAATCAGCACCCCCTCTGCCTGGTCAGTCTGATACCTACCTACTTTCCCCCCTCACTTTCCCAATTTAACACCATGCTTTAGTCACACTGGACTTCCTTTTCTTAAAAGTACCATGCTCTGTTCCTTCTCAGATGCTCTGTGCTTGATGTCAGTTATAAAGCACTCCATTCCCCAGGTCGTATTGGCAGTTTCTTCCCATCATTCATCTCAGCTCAAAAGCCATGTTATCAGGGAGGATTTCCCTAAGGCCACTAGCTAATGTGGACCACTCCCCGCTACTGCTCTACTCACTGTCACCTGCCACATCTTCCTTTTATTTTCTGCATGGCTCTGACCACTGCCTATTTATTTGTTTCTATGTTTTTCTTCCATCCTGAGAAGATAAACTTGGAGGCAGTGATTTTCTGCTTTTTACTACAGTTCCCCTCACTTCACTAAGGGAGACTGGCATATTGTAGGTACTCACTAAAGAGTGGTCAACCATCATCACAAATTCTTTCCTGCTAACACCCGGCTGTAATCAGCTACTCTAGGTTATGGAGTTTTTCTAAAGAAGCAGGGAAGCCATTTTGGAGTCTGAAACTCTGTAGGAAGGAAAGGAAGACCTAGTGAGTTGTCAGTGTGGGGACCAAACACTGTCTTAGTCTACTGAGACATCTGAGACTGATGAGACGGGATAGAGGCTTTCTCTATAAATTCTATTTATTTGGAAAACTGGGCCACATATGAGTTAAGGATGAAGGATCTGGTTTTGCATCATGTCTCTCCCACTTATTAGCTATTTCATCACCTTTAAAGTGGAAATAGTTATGGCATATGTCTCAGGATTGTGGTGGTAATTAAATGAGGATATAGCTATAAAATACTAAACACAGAGAGTAGTCTATAGCAAGTGTGCAATCAAAAAAATGTGCCACTATTGTTAAGATGTCAATATCACCAAAGTCATCTACAAATTTAATATATTCCCTGTTGATTTAGTTGTGAAAAGCTGCCAAAAGTAAATATACCAGAAATGGGTTGACTTTTATGGATTTATTAACTTGTAGGCTTACAGTTCCTAAGTTGAGAAAAATGTCCAAATGAAGGGATTAGGTGACACTCCCTCCCCGAAGACTGACTGAGGGCAACTCTGGCCTTCTCTGCCACATGGGAAAGCACATGGCTGCACCTGCCAATCTCTGCCTTCTCTCTGGGCTCCACTGTTTTCAGCTTCTGGCTGCTTCATCTCTCTCTCTCAGCTTCTCAGGGTCCTCTTTCGGGGACCTCTTTTCTCTCTCTCTGCCTCTCTGTATTCATCCCATTTATAAAGAACTCTAGTAAGAGGATTAAGACCCACCCTGTGCTGCCTTGCCTGAAGTAATCTAATCAAAAGGTCCCACTTACAATAGGTTCCCACCCACAGGAATGGATTAGCTCTAAGGACATGATCTTTTCTGGGGTCCACAAAAGCCTCAGATTACCACACCTATCAAAATTCCAGCAGCCATTATTGCAGAAATGGAAAAGCCAATCCTCAAATTCACATGGAATGGCAAGTGGCCCTGATTAGCCAAAAACACTTTTGAAAAAGAACAAAATTGAAGGACTCACATTTTCCAATTTCAAATTGTACTGTAAGTATAATAATCAAAACAATGTGGTACTGGCATAAAGGTTCAAATAGACAAATGGAACAGAATAGAAAGTCCAGAAATAGACCAACACATCTATGACCAATTGCTTTTCAGCAAGCTTGCTAAGTATATGCAACAAGGAAAGAATAGTTTCTTCAACAGTTTTGGGAAAACTGGATATTCACATTCAAAAAGATGAAGATAGACCCCTGCGTCACAGCGTATACAACGATTAAATAAAAATTGATCAAGGACCTAAATATAAGAGCTAAAATTATAAAACTCCTAGAAGCTAACATAGGGGCAAATCTTCATGGCCTGGAATTAAGTAATAGAGTCTTAGATATGACACCAAAAGCATGAGCAACAAAAGAAACAATAGATAAATTTGACTTCATCAAAATTAAAAACTTTCATACATCAAAGGAGTTCATCAAGAGATTAAAAGGCAACCTGCAGAACAGAAGAAAACAATTGCAAACCATGTATCAGAAAAGGGATTAATATCCAGAATATATAAAGAACTTTTACAATGCAAGCACAAAAAGAAAAACAACCCAATTAAAAAATGGATAAATGCCTTGAAAAGACATTTTTTCCAAAGAAGATAAACAAATGGTGAGTAAGCCTATGAAAAGATGTTCAACAATGTTAGCCACTAGGGAAATGCAAACCCAAACCACAATGAGATTCTATTTCACACACACCCACTAGCATGGCTATTATTCTAAAAAAATGTAAAATAAGTGTTGGAGAGGATGCAGAGAAAGTGGAACTCTAGTACATTGTTGGTGGGAATGTAAAATGGTACGGCACTGTGTAAAGCAATATGGCAGTTCCTCAAAAAGTTAAATATAGAATTACCACATGATCTGGCAATTCCCCTTCTCGTTCTACAACCAAAGAAAGTGAAAACAGATCTCAAACAGATTCATATATACAAATGTTTGTAGCAGCATTAGTCACAATAGCCCAAAGGTGGACAACACCCAATTGTCCATCAACAAATGAACAAATAATATTCTTCTGGAATATTATTAGTCATAAGAAAGAATAAAGTTCTGATAAATGATGAACATGGAAGAAACTTGAAAACATTATACTCATTTAAATATGCAAGACACATAAGGACAAATATTTCATGATGTCACTTATAAGAGATGCCTAGAAATAGCAAATCCACAGACAGAAAGCAGATTCGAGGTCACCGGGGGATGGTGGGATGGGGGAGGAGGGTAAGTGTATGTCTGGTGTGGATAAGGAGTGTGTGTTAATAAAATTAATTTTTAAAATCTGCCTTTCCTACACCCCTCCCCCCACCATACACACCAAACTACATATGATTGCTTTTAGAATTCAATTATATTCCAGGTTAATTAAGCTTAGGACCACTCTTTAAAATAGTTTCTATGGGACATTTTGTTCTTAAACAACCAACTCCCATATGAATGCCTTTGGAATATAACCTGGTTGCAATTTGAAAATTACTTGTAATGAAAAATATTTGTGCTTAAATTTTGTTGCCAAGCTGCTTTCACATACACATTTTCTTACAGTCCTATTTTTCTGCCACTCACCCCATTGTTATTGAACAATTGTCTTAGAGTGTACATTCCCTGTACAAACGGGACAAAGGCAGTTGTGTAATTCATTCTATTTTCCTTAGAAACAAGAAACTAAATATAAACAAGAGTAATTCAATTCCAATGAATAGTAATGACTATGTTTTATAATACAACTGAGACAAAAGGAATACAGAAAAACTTGTTACATTCAAATTGTATCTGAAAGGCTTATGTGATAGTCTGTGAAGGACCATTACATCCTAATTCATTCTACTTTCTGTTATTTACTCTGCTTTTCGTTAGCTAAACATTCTTACTTGTGAAAGCCACTTTAATCTTGTAGACTAACAGTGAAAAAGAATGAAGCATGCAAGTGAGCTTTTGCTTCTTTCAATTGTGTTGATTTTTAAATTATTTTTTTTAGTTGCATGAAAGTGTTCAATTTATAGATCTTATCAATACAGGCCAAGAAAACAATTCAAGTCTTATAAAGTACTAATTGAGTTTAGAAAAAACAAAGCAAAATAAAACAAAACAGGGGCTGGTGTTTCTGAAGCTACTAAACTATTCTTTACCATTGTCCAGAGAGTATGCATTTTTATAGACCAACAGTTAGTTGAAGATATTTGTTTCTGTATGTTGGAATCAAATAATATATACATACCAACTTATTTAAAATAATTATATAATTTAATAGCAATCTTATTGTGTCTCTTTCCTATTCAAAGACATAGGGATAATTTAATATTTTCTTCCTTAACTACCAACCCCCACCAGTCCACCCAATGTGGGCTCTACATGGGAAATTTCCAGAAAGAAACTAACCTGAACTAAACTAATTGTTTTATTGCTTACTGTAAAGCAATGCACTTTAAAGCATATAGATATGATTTCAGATCATAAATCAGTCCTATAATTTTGTTACAGTTGTAACATTACATGGTTTTACACTGTTTCTTAATTTCCTGATGAAAGCACAAATATAGTAAAAAATTTTAAAAAGCTAAGGAATAGAAAATGATTGTATGAATGTAATGCATATATTTCATGATAGAAAAACATATATACCTGGTGCTAAATATACTTCAAATCGAATGGAGCAAAAAGCAAATTCTACTCTTGATACATTCCCTAAGTCCTCTAAGTTTCATCTGGGGACTTGCTGAATTTTCTAAATTATTTTTTAGGAAAAAATATTTCTTTCCCCAAAGAAAAAACAGGCAAAATTTTTAATTATATGTTTTGTTCTTTGCACATATGTAATTATTTTTCTTTATAGGAGTTCAGTGTTGGAAAATTTTACAGATAAGATAATGAATACTACTAATAAAATTATTTTAATACATCAGCTTTAAATGTCTTTAAAGTTTGAGGCATAGGACATGGTCAGGTACAAGAAGTAATACAGTTTTTTATTTTGTATGCCTCCTGGCTTACATGCAAAACACTGGCACAGATTCACGGTAGTTCTTATGAATGCTTTGAGGAGTCACAATTGACTGTGTTTCTGAAATCAGTTCATTAGTTTATCTAATTTATTATGCCCATGCAGAAATGCCTTGCCACAGCAGAAACGGTGAAGCTGTTCTTTCATATTTAACTACTAATTAATTAGGTAGAATTCAAGTTGCTCATTATTACTATAACAGCAATGTAGTTTTTATGTTCGATAAGCTACATCATCTAATATTTCGAAGAAAGATGCTATGGGTAAGTCTGGCTTATCACAAACTATACTGACCTCTTAATAAGAACATAATGAGTGAGGTTAGTATCTGTACCTCCAAAATAAAAACTTAACATCAAAATGCCTATTAACAAAATGAGAAAAAAACTAATTAAAGCAAATTAGCCTAATGTGCACATGCTGTATAAGACAGATTACTTCTAAAAATCCGGGAAGATAATGGTACCCATATGGGATATGTTTTTGGCATTTTTCATATAAATTGGACAGTTTTAGAGGATAAATATGGTACAAAAGTCCTTACAGGCAATTATGTCTTTACAATGCTGGTGGCTGACATCATAAAAGTATAATTTTAATTGCTATTAATTGCATTAAGTCTACTCTTATTGAATACTTAATGCCATCACTGACAGTAGTACTAATTTATATACTTTAATGAAGCTTCATGGTAGAAGTTTGGAATTATAGAGCCACTTAAAACTATGACTTAAATAGTACATTTTATCTGTCAGGAAGTTCTAGATATAAAGGCATTTCATTGGATATTTTGGATATTTTTCCTTTAAAAACAGGTTTGCATTTGCCCCCCCCCCCCGTTTTTTTGATAAAGCAATCCTATCAGTATTTTTATAAGACGATTTTTGAAAAATGCTCCAAGTAATGCTTACTACATGTTTAAAACAGCTGCTGCCTCCCCAATGTGCTGCATATTGAAAAATACCCAGTTGAAAAACAAAATTATTAACTAGCAGAATTTGACTGCCACAATTCCAGGCATCTAATCTTTCGAACAAAGTAGTCATTTATAACATAAAAAAGGTAAAGAGACACAGAGTAAATAATAAATATCATAAAAGGCAGAAGAGCTTTTGAATAAAGCAACAAGATAAATAGCTCTATCAACACCGAGTCTCTCAGTCGGTATTTGTAGCAATTCTTCTAGTGCCACCAGTTACCGGAGGTTTCTGCGGTTAGTGTGATTTGCATTATTAAATTATGAGAAATTCATTCATCTCAATCAGTGCTAGTTTCAATATTTGTGAATTAGTAATCTGCCTAGTTGCACTAATGGGGGAATGCATCCTTTATTGCCTTTTCAATTTGTTTTCATGTTCGTTTTCCAAAAACATGCTATTTGAAATGGTAAAGGTACCATACATGAGATAAATTGAGTACAAGAGAAATCTTTGCTCTCAGATACTGAGGCTTTTGGTAAATTCTATCCTGTTATTTCTGCTCAGAAAGGCATGCTTAATAAAGTGAACAAGCACAAATGTCAGGGAAAATATGCCATGTACTCTTGCATGCCCTATCGATTTTTCCTAGAATTAAAGAGATGAACACATACTGTTTGGTAATAATGAAGCTAAATCTCCATTCGAGAATTTTTTCCAAAGGTTACACAAAGTCAGTTTCAGCCTGTTGCCTTTTGGTAAAATATCTTTGCTCAAATTTCCCTTGGGACATTTGAGGGGTTAAGGCTAAGGATTTTCAGAAGTCTTCAAAAGTTTCATCCATTTCCTTAGGTTCAGCTTCCTAACGGACTCCTGTCTTTCCACCACAGCATCATGGCTGACAGCAGAAATAATTCCTTCAATGCTGCATGCCCCATTTTCATCCTCACCCTAACTTTGAAGGCTATTTTAGACTTCAATCTCTTTATTCATCCTTTCATGCTGAGAATGTCAACCAATTAGTGCTACTTTAGGTAATGCTTTTCATGAGACTGACACCCGTCCATAAGGAATTAGACTGAGACCACCAACCCATTTCACATGGGCCAATGAGTAGCTATTGGACGGTGACAACTTTTGATCACAACCTGGGTTTGGGTTCAAACCAATTACTTAATGCGACAGGTTCCATACCACCCGATTAAGCCTCTGTGGCATTCAGGGACGCAGATTAATTAAAACAACAACAAGGCGGAAGCCTTTCACATAACTTATTTCCATTGCTCTGCCCACCACGAGCACTGACATGGAAACGGCAAGCTAGTGCGAATCAATATTGAAGCTGAGAGCAAAGACTGGCTTCATCAATAGTTGCTCCTGGCTGTAAGGAGAACAGGAAAAGGAGCAGTCTAAACTGAAAGATAGGATAGAAAGTATCTTCCTGATTTTTTTAATTAATAAGAAGACGTTTTACGGGAGCATTTCTTCCTTCTTTATGTGAAAAATTATTTTGTGGAATTGCTTACTTATTTATACGTAATTCTGCCTTGAAATTGCTTCCTAATTATGAAAGTAATTCATGCTTATGGCTGCATTTTTAGAAAACACAGAAAAGTCACCAACGAATATTTATAATCCCATCACAGAGATAAATATTGTTAACAATTTGCTGAATATCCTTCGAATCCATTTTATTCACATGTGCTTTTAAAGCAAGGAATTGCCTACTTTACACATTTTGTTGTCTGCTTGTGTCTCTTAATGTTGTGTGAGCCTTATTCACATCAATTCTATTCAACAACACAGGTATTTTGCTGTGTTCCCCTTTCAAATGGTCTGTTTGGCCCCCTAAGATAAAGAGTATTGTGGCTCAATATTAACGATTATTTATCAGTAGTAGTTTTTAATTTTCAGGTTCCTTTGGTTGTAAACTCAGGGAGTAGGCTGTGGATGAGCTGTTAGTTGTAGCAATGTATTGATAAAACCCTCTGGCATGCTTCTTATTACTATACCACATTAACCCAAAGGGACAAACCAGTTAAAAGGAATTTTATACACAATTCTCCCCTGTGGCCTTAGAGTGGCTCAACATCACACCTGTAGAATCAAGTTCCTGGACGTTAGGACAGTAATTTTTTATGTTCAAAGTCATATGGATTTGGTTTCTGTAAATCCACTGGTATTTGTCTATTTGGTCTGATTGAAGGTACTAGATTGCTATGGAAGGAATTAAAAAATTAACTTTAGTGAGGGGAACTCAAATGAGGTCCAAATTCTAATTATTGTGTATTCAGTGTATGCATTAAGTCTATTCATGTTCACACTGAACTTGCTTTCCTCAGAAAAGTAGACATTTCCAGGGACACATGTCTTCTGTTTTGGATATTAGATGGCTGTATTCCAAAAATACTTAAAGTTCTTCATTGATTAGTCTTGATGAAGATACCTTAAAGGTATGTTTAAGAAAAGATACTTTGAAGGTATCTTTATAGAATATGTACTTTTATAGAGAATATATATATATAAGCACAAATGAACCTACCATTTTTTAGCTGTTTAGCACTACATGTTGCATACTAAGTAATTTCCATGCATAACCCTGACTAGAACTGAAAATATTAATAGTTTGGCAAATCATTTTTATATGTACAATAAAACAAACCTTCTCTGACATAAGACTCAGTTAGGTTAGTTTTATCAAGTGCATTACTGTGTCTGAAACCAATACATTTTTTTTTTTGGTAAAAAGACTTATCTATGTATCATGTTATATCCAGTTAAGACCAACCTACTCCACAAATTTATTTCAATCCCTGATCTGTTTATTTTTCAGATGCAAGCATCATAGTTACCCACAAAATAGATCTTGGTAGGATGGAACTATTCATTCAGAACATTCTGGCAAGTTAATACCAATAGCTGCATGCAAGTACACTGGTGATTGCTAATGATCAGAGTAGCTAACATGAACTGATGACGCTGCAGTCCTTTCATTTCATGTAGTAAGTTTATCTTTTTACATCAACAACCTCATAAAACTTAGACTAATGAAAAGAAAGAAGCCTGAATAAACTGAGGTGCTGTAAGTGATTTTAGGATTCCAGGGTGACACTGGGATTTTGGATTATCCTTTTGAAAAGATATCCTAAAGATAATTTCCAAATATTTTTCAGCTTATCAAACAGTATTTATCCAATCCACACTTTCTAATTGGTACTTACTCTTCTTGCCAAGGCACTCTTTATCCCTAGGCTGATAGGCCTCTTTGTAAGAACTGAGCCCAGCTCTCCTCTAAATACAGCTTCCATGAAAACACCCTCTCAACCTTGTCCCCTGCTGCTCCTTCCATTGTCTTAGAGCTGTTCCGTGTTCTTCCAGTGTCTCTCCCTGTGGATTTCTGGAAAGTTTCCTTTCCTTGGGAATTCTACTTCTTTGTAGTGTCCCCATACTTCCACTATTCTCTACGTCACTCTCATCTCCTTGGGGGCAGAGAATATGCCCTATTTAAAGTTAGCACAGTGACTAGAACATACTTGGCCCCTAATAAATGTTTGTTAAATTAATAAACAAATGAATGAGATTTGGGGGTCTTAAGATCAAGGCCTAGCAAGAGGATTAAAAATCTCAAAAAAAAAGAGAAAGTAAGGCAAAGATGTCCTAACTGTTAACAGGAAGCCCCATTGGACAGGAAATGGCCCCTAAATTAGAAGACTCCTGATGTGCTTAGTAACAGGATACTGGTATGTTTTTGGCAGGGAGGGGTGATTTTTTTTTTTTTTTTTGGTACGTCAATTCAGTCCTAAAAAGCTTGTCCCAAGTTCCTCGAGAAGCCTTAAAAATTAAGAGCAGGCTGCCTTTGGGGTGTTCTAATAAGTAGTTACCCCCACAGCATCAAGAGTATGACCTCGAAGAAGTTATTTAACATACCTGTGCCTCAGTTGCCTCATTTATAAATGGAGAATAATTATGGCACCTCCTTATAATGAGATTGTGACAATTAAGTGAATAACTTCATGCAAAATATATAGAACAGTACCTGGCACACACTCTGCATCTAATTAATGTTAGATAATATTATTATTCTTTCAAATCTTCTTCCACAGGGGTGAGAAGAGAGAGATGGTGTCAAAAAATACAATAACACTGTCCCTGGCTCTGGTGGCCACCATCTGGTTTTTGAGAACTGCATTAGGCAGGTGCAGAAGAAAGTAGAAGGAGCTGTTGCTGAATTAAAGCCCCAAATGGGTGAATAACCACAACTGCAACCTTAGTGGGGAAACTTTTAATGGCTATTTGAGGGAGCATTTGAACCACACAGGAGCAAGGGGAGAAGCGAGAAGAGATTTGGAAATCTTTGATCACTAACTTTACTGAGTGGGAATATAGAACTTAAAAGCTATAGCAATTGCCAGTCACTCTTTTGGCTGTTTCTGAGGACTCTGGAATATGGGGAAACAAGCGTATTATTGAGAAACAAGTGGAGTAAACAATATGGGGATGGTCTGTTGGTAAGTGGAGGATTAGCAAAAGTGGTAGGTAGGGGATTGCTAAGAGAGGATGGCAATTAAAAGTGGAAGGATCGAGGATGATATATCATATTATGTGGAGAGAACGAGGCTATGATAATGATGGCACAGCAGGAAATGTGATACAGCCAAAATAAAATAAAGCAAAAGGAATTAGAGAACATTAGGAAGTTCAAGAAGTAAAAAGATATGATAGTGAGGGGATGAGTTAGATGAAATGAGATAGGGGGGCTGCAGAGACACTGGGGCATGAGGACAAGAAGCAAGGGAGAGATCCTATTTCTTTCGGAAATTGGGCTGGGAGTTTCAATTTCTTTTGACTCTCATTTTTAAAAAAATCCATTTCCTTGTTTAACCCCCTACCCCATTTAATTATTAACTTACCCAAGTTTCCATGCCTTGCTTGCCCCTTTGTCTTTTCTCCAGCTCAGCATTCTTTTCTATTATTCCTTGCCAGTGATCCCATTCTATGTTCTCTCCATGTTTGTTGATCAATGCCCTACCTGTGTGCTCCGTGACCTCCTTCTGCTCTTACTACGTTTGCTTAACCATTTTCACTCATCCAGAGACAAAAGGCTTTTTTGCTCAATAACACTAATCCTAAGGGAACCAGAAATATGTGCTTCAGTTATGACATTTTCCTCGTGCTGGTGTCTGACAGAAATTTAGAAAAATAACTAAACCAAAGGGTGATTCTATGGGAGTTCTGCATTTTAAATGGCAAGCTGAAGGACAATGCTGTATACACATTTAGAGAGTGGGTTTCTAGTTATTCAGTTTTCAGTTGTAACCTGTGGCCAAATGGATCAAGGGTATAATGGTCACGACTGTGTAAAAGGGTTGTCAACCAGAGAAACTGGGAAGCACAATCCCTTTGAATCTGTATCAAACTGAGAAGAAGATTGTTTAGCACGATGGTCAGATGTAGTATAGCATTAAGAGAGCGAACAGCCTTTATCTCTCTCTCGAGCACTCCACTGGTTTTTCTTTTTATCAGATTCCCTTATAAAAGTACAAGGGAAGATTTGTACACATTTCTTGATTGCCAGGGGCTGGTGACAGTGGAAAGATCAGGATATTTGGAATCGGACAGCCTAGATGTAAATCCTGTCTTTGCCACTTAATAACTCTATGACTTTGGTAAGAAAGTAGGTGGAGAAACAGCCAGATTAGATAGAGGTCATGGGCAAACACAGGAAAGACTAGAAAGGAGCCAGTTCCAGGTTGGAAATGGAAAAGTTTTGCTTTGGGAATGTCAGTTTTGAAATTCTTCTGGGACTTCCAGTAAGTTATATTGTAAATGGAGATATGGATTTAAGGGTCTTGGATATTGTAGAAACTTTGGTAGAAAATAAAACACACCCATTCTTCCACCACTGAGTCATAACCTTTGTTAATACATTGGTATATTTCTTTATAACATTTATTCCACTTTTTCCCCACTAACTACTGTGCAAAAACACATTTCTGTGTCTTTATATGTATATCTATATTATAATTTAATGGGTATGTGTCATTCTAATGTTCATCATTAATCCTAGGGTGATTTTATTTTTTTTCATGAGGCACTGGGGATTGAACCTGGAACTTCATACATGTAAAGCAGATGCTCAACCACTGAGCTACACCTGTTCCTCTAATCCTAGGGTGATTTTGAAGCTCTAGAGATGATCCCCAAGAAAGCATACAGAGGGAGAAGAGAATCAAGCCAAGATCCTGAACATTTACACATGGATGATAAGAAAAATGAGATTGGCTTGTGAAGGAGAGGCTGGGGAAGAAGACATGCTTGGAACAAGACAGGAAAAAAGCATCCTACAGTGCTGTAAGTTGGAACAATAACAGTTTAGAAAATATTGGAGAGGTGTTGTAGTGGCTGATACCAAGGAAAACACTCACTGGATTTGGAGGCTATTATTAATGGCCTTGAGAAAACAGTTGGCACTGGGTTTAGAATTAAGTAGGTGGTGAGACGATGAAGGTGGCCAATGAGCTCCTGAAAATGTTGAAAGCAATAGAACAGAGCTAGGACACCGAGAAGAGATCAGATACCCTAGAGAAATGGGATATGGATGAGACAAAATAGTGGGAACTGCAAGATGGAGTGGGATCAAGGCCACAGAAAGAAAAACTGGCCTCTGAAAGAAGTGGGAACGCTTTGTTCTTCAAGAGAAAAAGGAGAAATGGGTTGAAACGGAAAAGAGGAAAGTGGAGGGGAATCTACTGACTTCATCTTGTCAGTGCAATAAAAAGTGGAAATAAATGGTTGGCAGTGAACTTGGGGATTAGGTGAGTGGAAAAGCTGTGGAAGAGCCACTCTGAAGAATGCTTTAGATAGTCAACAGAGAATGAAACCAAAAGTCAATCACCCAATTATGTGCAATAACGTGAATTTGTAGCCTCTCCAATCAATGCATTTTGACCTTAGCTAGTGGCTCTTGTCAAGAATTTGGACAGAGCCAGAACTACCAGTTCTGTCCTAGCTTGGGACATGTGAAAAATGCATAAAAGAGGAAAGAAAAGGATGCAGGTAAAGTGGTAAGTGAGGGAAAAGGTAAGGAGACTTTAACTAGAAGATCAATGGGAAAATTTTGAATTATAGGCTGCACTTGCTTTAAAAATGACCATTATATCACGTGCAAGGATTGTAAAATGGATAAATGATTAGTATTATTTGCATTGTAGAAGGATTCTTTATGATAAGAAAAAACACACAGTTGGTTTCTTTGCATTGCTTAGAGTTGGTTTAAAATGCAATTTGCCTGACAAAAATTCAATTTTGCAGGCATTTTTCTGGGACACACCTTTTTATCTAAAATGAGTTTTACTTCCATTGTTCTGTCTGAACAGAAATTAAAGCCAGGGTGGAAGCTATATAGGCCTTGGAAAGCATCAGTTTCTTTACCGGCTCTGCAGATGTGGTTTTCCGTGAGCCTTCGAAACTCTGGTCCATAACTCTCATTTCTAAAACCAAGATAAATAAACTCTGCTTATTTCAGAGATGAGGATTATTTTACCTAGTGATGATTAATGACCCGGTATCAGTAAAGCAGAATCAGCTTCTTGCAGATAAAAATACGTGTCCTGAGATTCCTATATTAATCTACTGTTTTTCCTCTGTGGGAACCTTGGCCGATTTGCTACAATAAAGGCTTGGGGTGTTTCCAGGTGACATCTGATGTTCTGGGGGATTGAATTTACAAATGTGCTTGCTTTTTTTTTCCTTTATGGATATTAAAATGCAAAAATATGCAATTATATAAATTCTTTTTCTATAATGAAAATTTTCAAAGGAACAAAGTGACATACTTTGTGTATTAAGATATTACTACACTTAGGGAAGAAATGAACCATGATTCAGGTGAAGAATCAGGACACCCAAAGGTGCAGGTGCATCTACCTTTTCTTAAAAATTATATCTGCTGTCTTCCCATTAGTAGCAGTCACTACCAGCCAATGCAACAATTATACAGAGGTGATTTTTACCAGCAAAATTCTATTTCTCTGTTCTTCTGTTTAAAAGTCTTTTCCCTAATCTCCTCTCTAGTGAATTATTTTTACTTTGACACAGCAATGTATATATTCATAGTCAAATTCATTTCTTTCTTTTAAAGGCGCACATACATGACTCTTTTTAAACAAAAAGCAAGCCATAAAAAGCCTATGAAAGTTTGGCATTTCCCTAAAATATATAATCCCAAATATTGCTACTCCATAATTTACTAGAGATTACATTGCCTTAGATCATGCTATTTTGCCCGTTAGCTTTCAGTTAATGGGCGAATAATATATGGTTTATATGGCCAAAAGTTTTTTGGAACACACCACAAAATGAACACGTATACACTGAAAATGGGAGTAAACAGCACTGAATGCATGACTCAAAAGAAGCTAGAGCAACTTTCGAGCGTTCTAGAGAGCAAAAAGGAAGGAAGTCATTTTTCTTTCTTCTTGCAAATTTTTAAAAATCTATAAAACAGAAAATAATACCATCTTCATCTTTAGTTATTTTTCAGGACTGTTACAGGCATTCATTTTCTACAAATTGCTTTGGACTGCATGGTTAAAAGAACATGCTCCAATAAGAGTGGTACATATATTTATTTACTTGTACTTGTATTAAATACAACATATGAGCAACGGAACGAGTCAAAGGCAGTGAATGGCAGCCCAAGGGCTGACAGGAATGAAGTGGTGCTGCATAACTGTTCTGAGATCAGAGGAAAATGCAAAGAACCGAGGAGGATTAAAGAGGCTCCCCGGAAGCTTTCTGAGACCCATTGAAAAAAGGAGCAGAGAGAGAAATGGGGGAGGGAAGGATGAGTATAGCATCGGGGGGCATGATTCCATCACCAAAAAGGCAGAATCACACTTAAAGTATAGGTTAGAATTTATACTCTGAGGGTAGGATAATCAGAGTGATGAAATTATTTCTTTTTTCATGGAGTAGAGGTCAAGTGGGAATCTAATCCCATGTTTTAAAAACACTTTGCTGGGTTTTTTACTTCACAGGTACAGAGTACAGAGATTTGGGGTTTGAGAAGAGTTCACTATATTAAAACTGAATCCAGCTTTGTTCTGCTTACAATAATGTGCTCTGTATTCCTATATAACATTTCCTTCAAGTAGATTTAAAGAATAAACATTATTTTATCTGGAAAAAATCAATCCTAGTGGATATAGACTAGTAAATGGGTATTACGTAGGAAATATAGCTGATAACAGGAAATCATTTAAAAAAGTCGAATTACAACTTCTGCTTATATTGGTAACTGTATTTAGTAAGTCTTTTGAAAAGTGTGAAATGATCTTTGACCTCATTAGGGAAATTTAATAAGGAACTATATGTTTTAGTAACCCTAGAGTTTCTGAGCAACTGGATAAAATATTAATACAAATGATCAGGCATTTCTGTTGCCCAGAGATGTTGATTGTGAATATATCCACTTGAGATGTATAACCAATTATGCACTAAGCCTTGGATTTCAGTCATCCTGGGAAAGTATGTGAGTATCTCAGCAGTTAAAAGCTATCGGTGTAGTCCTGAATGCGGTCTCTTTGTTTGCTGGTATTCCTTCCCTTAGGTCACAAGCGCTTTGTAGGTGAGCGCATCCTCTTTTCAGACAACATACTGTCCATGGTGCTGAGCATATGATATGCAGAAGGAATTAAAAAAAACCCAGCACTCATTAATATCTACTCAGATGCTTTGCGCGGTCCCGAACATGTGTACTGAAGCACCCTGGCTCAGAGCAACTTGGCATTGATTCCATTCTCCTATTCTTTATTAAACAGCACTGTGGTAAAGTGTTTTGGCATGCTGAGAGCCACAATACAAACATTTGTACAGATCCACAGAATGACCACTGCCAGAGCTGAAGTAAAGACTGTTCCCAAATCTATGAGTTTCTCCATATCACTTCAACCCTGTGAAACTCAAAACCTCTGGGTAACAAAGGTCAAATGAAAATAAAGTAGTTTGCTTTGGCAAAGCAAAGAATCCAAGTTTATTTCTTGCAACACCTTTTCATTTTAGCACTTTGAAAACAGATCACCAAAAGAAAATGTGGCAGTAGGTGCATATTTTTTAAATGAAAGAAATTGTTCCCTAGAACTTTTCAATAAGAGAAAGCATGTGACCTCCTTTCTGTGAGACCCACAGTACAGTAAACAATTGAATCCATATTCAGCCAGATGCTTCCAGTGTGTAAATTACTCCCTGGGTAAATGTTAGGCACTTTTGGAGCGCATTAACTCTTTCAGTCTTCGAGTATGCAATTTACTAAATTACTGCTGCCTGTACTTAATGGTGCTCCTGGGACCAAAAAAGATTAATGCAGCTCCAGAAGTGCCTAAGTTACTCTCAGGGAGAGCATCTGACTGAATGGAAGTAGCTTGTGTCTAATCATTCTTTGTAAAAGGAGGTATTCTTTAAAATCCTTTAAAGAACACCTTCATTTTCAGTATTGCACACTCCGTTCCCCAAAGCGTAAATAATAAGCATCTGAATTCCTTTTTTCTACTGCAGACAAGGTTTATTTCTGGAAAGGTTTTCACTGACCCCTTTCTCTGCAAAAAATCAAGGTTGCTATTAGTTCCTGTTCAACATGGTCTTTTAGTCATTTTGTCTCAGTTGCTTTCATTCTGCTTAATCGCTTCTCTGAAATTTCCTCTTCTGAAATCATCCCTTACTGCTTTTCCTATTACTTCTTTGATAGCCATCCTCTCTTTCATATTGTTTCCTATTCTACTCCCACTGATATTTATGATGGACCCCAGCTTGGCTTCCTCCTGGTCTCTATACCCATAGGGTTTCACTGACCTCTCCGAGGTTTAGGGTCCTTTGTGAGTGTGATTGGATCCTCCAGGCAACCATCCACTTCCCCCTTTATTCCACGTCAAATTCACCTCTAGTCTATGGGTTGTCTTAAAATGGGTGTCTTATCACCAGTTCAGTACAAGATGAAAACACATGGAGCCCATCCCATGGATCAACTCTGTGTCTCATCTTCTCCAGCCACAGGGTATCTCTTTAGAAGCCTGGCGTAATTACCACTTGGGTAATAATATTATATCTTTACTTTCCTCATAAAGCCAGCTGGTCAAGGACTTGTTACTTTCTCTCACTATTTTTTTTCTTTGCCTATCCTTAGGGTCTCTTGGGAATGTTCCCACTCCTTGTTATTCAGTGTCACTTCAGACTATTTTTATCAACTCTCTTTTTATGCCTGATGCTAAATTCTCATTTTGCCTAGCCATTTCTCCCAAAACCTATAGAAGTCTAAATGGAAGTGACTTAATATCTTTTCTTCCCTATCGATTTGGATGAAAATTTTATTTCTCCACACAGAATTATAAACAAGCTTATATGAGGTCCCCATCATGTTTAAAATGACAGAGTGAGATGCTTCAGTGCTCTGTTCACCCACAGGAGCTAGGAACAACCAACAAGAATTGGCAGAAACATCTTTCTCAAAGCTCCAGAAAACAAAGGACTGCGGTAACAGGGCAAGTGCCAAGTGAAGAAAAAGGCTACTTAAAAGTGGTAGGATCTCCTGGTGCCTTGGGTGACCCCTTCCACACCCCTCACTGGCTCAGAATGAAGCTGATCCACACTCCCAGTATGAATCCCTGGTCCTGGTTCCAGAGGGAACAGAGTAACCCTCATGTACATACTGGTAGCATGTATGCTTGGCCCAATCTGTCTAGTGGTGGCCTAAAGTTCTGTTCCAGAACTTGCCCTTTGTGTTCTGAAGGCAGCTCATGGAACTCTCCTACAGAAAACTCTGGGAGAGCAGTCAGGTCATGTTGCCTGGAACAAGGCATTGCTGGCTATAGGAAATACAGCTCAGTGCCTGGGTGCATGAGGAATCTGTTTCCTAGGGAAGAGGGGACATTCAGAACCATGTAAAGAAGGGATTCCTAGGGCCACATGCACATGCCAAAGACAAGGATAATGGAGGCCCCTACGCTTTGGCCTGGAGCTATTCTCTAAACTGATTGTATGACTAAGTACTGAAAGAGAGCACTTGCACAGGTCAATCTGCAAAGACGTCTTCTTCTTCTTATTTTTTATAAGCACCTGGCAATCAAGAAAAGCTCTATTGTAACAGTAACTGGATATAAGTTTAAGGAACAGATGCCTCATAGTTTAAATTCTAGTGATAACGCATTAAAATATCAAAATATCCAGGTTTCAACAAAAGGTCACAAAACATATAAAGTGATGTGATGGACCAGGCAAAGGAGAAGATTAACACAGTAGAAATCATCACTGAGAAAGAATGGACCTGTGGTATGCCAAAAAAGACTTCTAAAAAACATCTTAAATATGCTCAAAGAGCTAAAGAAAAACAAGGGCAAAGAACAGAAAGAAATCAGGAAAAGGATACATGAAGAGAATATCAATAGAGAGATGGAAATTATGCAAATGAAAACCAGAGCTGAATACCAGAGTAACAGAAATAAAAATTTTCCTGGAGGGGTTCAACAGAAGATTGGAGCTGGCAGAAGAAAAAATCAGAGAACTTGAAGATACAGCAATTGAAATAGTCCAGTCTGAGAAGCAGAAAGAAGAGAGAATGAAGAAAAGGGAACAGAGCCTGAGAAAACTGTGAGATACCATCAAGCATACCAACGTATGCATTGTGGAGTCCCAGAAGGGGAAGAAAGAGAGAAAGGGGCAGAGAAAATAATCAAAGAAACAATGGCAGAAAAGTTCCCAAATTTAATGAAAGACATGAACAAACACAATCCAAGATGTTAAACAAACTTCAAACAAGATAAACCCAAATGGACCCATGCTATGGCATATTATAATCACACTATTGAATGTGAAAGAGAATTCTGAAAGCTGCAAAAGAGGATGTGTCACATACAAGGGAGCATCGATAAGGTTAAGGACCGATCTGTCATCGGAAACAATGGAGGCAAGAAAGGAGTGGGAAGACGTGTTTAAAGTGCTGAAAGCAAAATATTGCCAACCAAAAATTCTGTATCTAGTAAAACTGTCATTCAAATATGAGTGAGGAATGAAGACTATCCTAGATAAACAAAAGCTGAGGGAGTTTGTCACCACTAGACAAGTTCTGCAAGAGATGCTAAGAGAGTTCTGCAGGTTGAAAGGAAATGAAAGTAGACAATAGATCGAAGCTGCAAGAAGAAATAAACATCTTCAGTGAGGGTAACAGCTTGGGTAAATATAAATGTTAATACTGTTGTATTTTTGGTTTGTAATGCTACTTTTTTCTTCCTGCAGGATCTAAAAGGCAAATGCATAAAATGTAGTAAGAAATCAGTAGTTTTGGATTCATAATGCATAAACATGCAATTTGTGACAAGAACTACATAAAGGATCGGGTAGGAGGGGTATGGGAAGATAATCGGTATACTATTGAAATTAAGTTAGTATCAAAGCAAATGAGATTGTTATAGACTTAGGATGTTAAGTTTAAGCCCCATGGTAACTACAAAGAAATTAGAGAATATGCAAGCTCATATAGTTAGAAATTAGACTACAGGTTTTCAGGGAGCAGGGACAGGGGAAATGGGGAGTTAGTGCACAGTGGGTGTAGGGTTTCTGTTAGGGGAGATGGGAAAGTTTAATAATGAAAGGTAGTGAGGGTACTGCAATATTGTGAATATGATTAATCTCTTTGAATGGTATGCTTGGGTGTTGCTGAGATGGGAAAGTTTATGTTGCATATATGTTCCCACAATTAAAAAAAGAAAGAAAAGAAAGAGCAACCAAAGAAACAATAATACTTAAATACAATACTTGACCCTAGAACCTATCTACCAAGGGAAGGTAAAAGGCTCAAAGGGACATTATTGGGGCATATGAAAACATTGGTATATAGACTGTAAGCTTTAGATCAATGTTAAATTTCTTTTTTTTTTTTTTTTAAAGATTTTATTTATTTATTTATCCCTCCCTGCTGCTTGTGCTCGCTGTGTCCATTTGCTGTGTGTTTTTTCTGTGTCTGCTTGTCTCCCTTTGTTGGGTCGTTCTGCTGTGTCAGCTCACGGAGCTGTGCGGGCTGGCTTGCCTTCACCAGGAGGCCCCGGGAAGCGAACCCAGGGCCTCCCATATGGTAAACGGGAGCCCTATCGATTGAGCCACGTCCGCTTCCCTAAATTTCTTGAACTTGATAATTGCACTTAAGGTGATTACTCACATAAGTGACTATCCTTGTTATTTGGAAATGTATATGGCAGTATTGCAGTATTAAGTATTTAAGGAACATGATGTATACAGCCTGCACTCAGGTGTTCAGAAAATGGGTTGATAGATAAATAGATAGAATATGGCAAAATGTTAAAATGAGTAGATCTGGATATCTGGAGAGTTAGGGGTATGTTGCAGTTCTCTGTATGTAATCTTTTTATGACCTCTTGTATGTTTAGGAATCAATATGTATGAATATTCATGTTGACTTATATTATGTATATTTTTAAAGTACACAGATGATAACTGTAGCATTTTAATTGTTATTCATTCTCGTACTCCCTCCTCTGAGCCTAACAATACATGAGCAAATAGGAGATTCAAAATGTATGTACAGCATCAGAACTAATAAAATGCCCAAATTAGTTTGTTAACCTAATGAAGAAAATGGTACTAAATTGTGGTAGAGACTTTGAGGAAGACAGGACAGCGTATCAGCTATCATAATAAAAAAAATATTTCATGGGGAGCAAGTGTAGCTCAGTGGTTGAGTGCCTGCTTTGCATGTACAAGCATCCTGGGTTTAATCCTTGGTTACTCCTAAAAAAAAAAAAGGCATTTCATGGAAAATGAGAGAGATTTGGGGAGGCAGAGAGAATCATCAAAGGTGATGGGGACAGTTTGAGGAGAGTCATGGTGGTGAAGATTTACATGGCATGTGGTGGGAAGCTGGTGAGGTTCCTCTTGCACAAGTGGGAAACGTACAAAATTTTTGAGACATATTTAATGTCCATTGATTTTTACATCTTTTTCTTATTTCTTGAGCTACTGTCTTAGATTTCTTATGATTATATTTAATTCATTAGAGCAAAAACAATTTTGAAAGAAAATAAACAGACTTAAGTAGTAGGATTTTACTAAAAGATGAGGACTAAAATCAAATGTTGCCTTATATAACAATAAGGGAATTGCCACACACAATTCAATGTAAATATTTAATTTGTATTCTAGTTATTATTAAATAGCTAATAGATATTCTGAATTTAAAATTAAGAAAGTATAGGTGTAAAGAAAAAAAAGCCGTGATTTTTATGATCTCAAGACTTAAGCTGATTTGGTCCAGCTTTACCACTTAATAAACACTCCAAGTGGGATTCTGATATACATAACAACTAGATTGAACATATGAAATTTCTACAATTCAACTATTTTTGAACTCCCCCAAATAACAATTTCATGTGGTTCAATTTAGACATATTAATTAGACATGTTTGAGTATGAAATTAATTTTATAGATAGAATTTTTTCTAGCCCTGGCCTGGACTCTCCTTCCAGGTCTCAGTTTCCCAGATGATAAAGGACCCTGGGGAAGCAGTTCTCCAATGTTGGGGAGATGTGTTTTCTGATAAGTAACCTTTGCACTCAGGAAGCACCTGAGTCCCCAGAGGAGATTGCCATTTATCTGAGAGAGAATTTTATCAATATTCACAGACACAAAGTTATCTTGGGGGATAAAAATATCGTCTCTGACATTGAGGAATGGAACCTCTCTCCCATTTCTTAAATTTAAAAACTCGCCCTTTAAAATTAGAGAAAGTGCCAACTTGGTGGTTAAGCTGGTAAGATAGACCTTGAGCTTCCAGGAAAAATGCTTTCTCGTTTCTGTTTGTGGTCAAGGCAGCTTCCTTCAAAAGGAGGCCTTCAACTTGACTGGCCTTGTAGGTCTCTGGGTCACCAGTTATAAGTGTTGGACCTACTATCCCCACGGAACCCCAGCTATAACTTTCAATAAACTCATTATTTGGCTGGGGCCGAAGTGAATAAAGAAAAAAAATAAAAGTTAACTCTGCATGTAGTCTGGGTCTGTCAGGTCTAGCCGTGTGATGGTGGGCAAGTCATGTGAATCTTCTAAGCCTCGGTTTTCTTAGAAGGGAATCATTTGTCCTGTATGTCTCACAGATTGCAGGGCTGAGTGAAATTAAGGGTGTGACAGTGCTTTAAACACTGGAGATTTTACAACGATTTGTGCCACTGCTGAGCATCTTTATTCAGTCTGACAAACATCTCTGGGTCTCTACACAAGCAACTTGGGAACCTACCAAACCAACCTAAGCCAAGTGTTCTCCTGCCTTGGGTCCCCTATGCATGAGAGAGCTGTGTGGCTAGAATAAAAAGGTTTTACCATTCCTCTTAGGTTTTCACTTTATATATACTTTATTTTTTCCTCTGTATGGAGTGTTTTACTTCAACCATAATTTTTTTTCTACTTTAGGAAGCCAATAAAGATTAATCAATCAGTAATTGCATTGATGGGGAAAAAAACTAATAAAAGTAGAACCATAACAGGACTTGAACTTAATAACTTTGAAATATAAAGGGGAGGCTTTATCCATGGGAATTTACAGATATTATTTGGCCACCAGACGGCGTCTATATTTCTTCATTACTGCAATACAAACATAAGAAAAACGGAGAAGAAACTCTATATAAGTGCTATAAATTTCAAGCTCAATTCCCTAGTCTATACCATGGTAGTCAACCAAGGGCTTTTTTAGAAAAATCAGGCTTAATTTAGTGTATATTTTGCTTCTTCAACAAAAAATGTAGGATAATGTTTTTATTAAAAACCAAATATTTGGACTATTTCTGTTTTCACAAATAGCATAACTATTAAATGATTTTTATTTTACTTAAAGTAATCTGTTTTGAAAGCCCCTCTACTCTCTATGCATTGTGCCATTTCTCAAAGGTCTTCTTATATTGTTAAGCAGAAAGAGAGATTCCACTTCATACTTCCCTCCTCTATTTCTTGTCTCTTATTTCATAGTTTTCTGTTGCAGATACTGAGGTGTCCTTTTGCTGTATAAATCCCACCTGAACCTTCCTTATAGGATTAATAATATTTCTTTCCTTAAAAAGAAAAACCAGTCAGTAAATTCCTCTTCTCTCTGTAAGAAAACCTGTCAAAATTGATCCTTCTCTTATGATCTAAGCTTGGTTCTGCCTGTAACTAGTTGTGAGAATTTGGGCAAGTCACTGGATTCCTCTGAGCCTCAGTTCCATTCATGCATAAAACAATTTACTAGATGATGCCAAAAGGCCCCTTCTAGCCCTAAAATTTTATGATGCTATTTTCATTGGTTTAAAATTTTCCCTTTCATCTACTTAAAAATGAGTATTTCATTTACTTCTACTCTCCATGATTATTCTTCCCTCATCTGGGCCTCCAGATCTTCTAAAACTACTTTATTCTCTTTGCTTTGCTGCAACTTTACTTGGAATGAATTCATCCCTTCATAAGCATGAAAGGGCTTTTCCTCACAGTCACTCTTCTTGACTTTCCTACTGTCTTTGATACTGATTATTCTTAGTTTCCCAAGGCTTACATCTTGTGAACATTTTCCTATCTGGATTTTATCTGATTACTTAAAAAACTTTTTATGTTGAAATACTTTCAAACTTAAAGGAAAATTGCAAAATTAACACAAAACCCACACAGAGAACTCCACCATACCTCCCACCCAGATAACCAGATCCACCAACTTTTAATATTTTCTTTCCTCATATCCTGCTCCCTTGCTCTCTCTCTCTCTCTCACTCCCTTCCTCTCTTCCTCCCTCCTTTATCTATCTATCTATCTATCTATCTATCTATCTATCTATCTATCTATCTATCTATCTATCTATCTATCTGTCTGTCTGTCTATCATGGTTTGAAGCTGTATGTGTCCCAGAAAAGCATGTTCTTAAATTTAGTCCATTCCTGTGGATGTGGACCCATTGTAAGTAGGATCTTGTGATGAGGCTACTTCAGTTAGTGTGTGACCCACCTGGTTCAGGGTGGGTCTTAATCCTGTTACTGGAGTCCTTTATAAGATAATGAAATTGAGATGAAGAGAAAGCCATAGAAGCAAGAAGCTGAAAGCAATGAAACAGAGAAGAGAAAGGAGAGACCAGCAGATGCCACCATGTGTCTTGCCATGTGACAAAGGAGTCCAGGATTGCTGGCAGCCGGTCTTTGGGAAGAAAGTATTGCCTTGATTTGGACATTTTCATGCCTCAAAACTGTTAGCTCATAAGCTAATAAATTCCCGTTGTTAAAAGCCAACCCATTTCATGGTATATTGCTTTCAGCAGTCTAGCAAACTAAAACACTAGCTATCTCTATCATCTCTCTGTATCTATGATCTAAATATCTAAGACTTTGCACACTTGAACACAATACTTCATGTATATTTCCTAAGAACAAGGAACATATTCACTTATTGAACTGCTTTAAGTACAGTTCTCAAGTCTGATTACTATTCCAGCAACACTTTAAAGAGCTATTCATGTTCATCCCATCCAGGCAAGTAAGGATCCAGAAGAAAAGAGTCAGCTCTAGGTAAGACAGGAGAGAAGCAAAGTCCTTGATCTTCTGAGTTCCCTCCGAAAAACCTAATCAGGTAGTCTCTTTTTCTGAGAAAGAGACTTTCATGAAACCAGCCTTCCTTCATCTTAGACCCAGGGGTCATGGGCTCTCTTAGGGTTCTTCCATTGCTTTTGTGTTTACATGACTTCAACTTATCCTCTCAAAACTTCATTTCCTATTTAATAAAACATCTTTAATGCAGCCTTTCAGAACTCTTTCTTCATTTTCCCAAATGATCAATCCCCCCTAATTAGATTAATTAAGCTATGCTAGTGGTATGGAAAGAGTCACATTCACTATGATATGATAGAAAGAGGAAGGGCTTTGCACATAGCAAACACTATATCATTGCCTAAGGAAGGGCTTTGAATGCAGAAAATCCTAGGTTCAAATCTTAGCTTTTCTACTTAGTAGCTGTGTGCCTTTTGGCAAGTTTACTTATTTAATTAACAGGCAATGATGTAGTGTTTGCTATGTGCCAGGATGGTTCAAAGAAATTTAAGAACAATTCATTTATTTTATTAGAGCTCTAATTTATCTACTTCTTAAAACAATCCTGTGAGGTAGAATACTTCCCCCTTTAACAGTTCAAGAAACTGAGGAACAGAGATGAAGTAGCTTGTCCAAGATCACAGAGGCAGTGAGGGTAGAACTGGGATTTGAAGCTATGTAGTTTGGCTCCATGTTCTTTTTTTTTTTTTTAACATTATTTTCCTTTAGTTTTAGAAAAGCTTTAGATTACCTAAATGTTACATCAAAAAGACAGGGGATTCCCACATACCCCCTCTCTCCCCCTCCCACAAGTTCCTCCATTAACAACATCTTTCATTAGTGTAGTACATTTGTTATGATTGATGAATTCATATTGAAACAATACTACTAACCATGGTAGTTTACATTATGGCTTTACACTTTGCACCACACAATTTTATAGGTTTTGACAAAATGCATAATGGCCTGTGTCCATCATTGAAATATCATGCAGAACAATTCCAATGTTTCCCAAATGCCCCATGTTCCACCTATTCTTCTCTCTCCCTCCCCTCAGAACCACTCTTAAGTACAATGCCATGCTGCTTCTAAAAGATCTCTCTCTCTGACCTTGTGCCGGCTCATCTGGAAATAGTGAGGAATAACATTTTCTCTGTAGTATTAGTTTAAGTATTAGAGATAACATGTATATAACATGGAACCTAGGGCCTGTTCTAACAGCAGCTCCAAATAAATGGCAAATAATAGCTCTCTTGCCTTTTCTCTGATCCCCTTGGTCACTCCTTCTCAATTACCTTTGCTGGCTCCTTCTCTTCTCCCCTAATTTAATTTTGGAGTGTCAAATGTACTTATTTCTGTCTTCTTTTTCATATCCAGAATCATGACTTTAAATACTGTCTTCATTTCCTAGGGCTGCCATAACACAAACGGGGTGGCTCAGAACAGCAGGATGTCATTGTTGGCAGGGCCACGCTTCTTCTGAAGTCTGTAGGGAAGTATCTGTTCCACAACTCTCTCCTGGCTTTGGGTGGTGGCTTGCCAGCAATTCATGGTGTTCTCTACTTCAGTCGTTACATGTTGTTCTCTCCTCATCAGTCTGTGCCCAAATTTCCTCTTCTTATAAGGACACCAGTCATATCAGGTTAAGAGCCTACCCTACTCCAGAATGAACACAGTCTCTAGCCCTGACCTGCCTCCTGAGCTTGGATTCATACACATGTAATTGCCTAATTGACATTGCTGCTGGGTTTCCAGAAGCATCTCAAACTGACCATACCCAAACCTCCTCCACCCACAGCCTTCTATATTCTAGTCGATGGCAAGTCCATCCTTTCAATTGTTTCGTTAAAAAACTTGAAGTCATCCTCCATTGTTCTTTTTGTCTCACACTCCACATACATTTCTGCAAATCTCTCTGGCTCTACCTTCCACATATATCCACAAGTGGACCCCTATTCACTCTCTCCACCGCTTGAGCCCCCATCATCTCTCACCAAAATCACTGCAATAGCCTCCTAAGGAGATTTTCTGCTTTTACCCTGGCTCCCTTACAGCTTATTTTCAATGTGGTAGCCAGAGTGATACTCTTAAACCAGAAGTAAGGTCATGACACTTATTTCTGCTCAAAGCCGTCCCTTGTTTTTCACTGCTCATAAATTCATTTTACTGAAAGCTAAAGAAAAAGCCCTTATAATAGTCTAGGAGACCCTAGATGGCCTGGCCCCCACCCCCTTATCTCTCGGACGTCATCATTGCTTTCCCTCTTGCTTACTCTGCTTCAGCCACATTGGACTCCATTTTGTTTCTTGAACAAGTCAGGCGTGCTCCTGCCTTATGGCCCTCAAGACAATCTGCTGATAGCCTCCAGCTGTGTGACGCTCATGCTGAGGCTATGTTCCCACCCAGCCAATGACTGAGCTTGATGAATACAGGACTCTTCTATTGGGCCATCTTTGTGTAGAGGCTCCCTATTGGTCTGGCCTGCACTGCAGTCTGAGGCTCTTGTGGACCGGTCCCCCTCCCTTCTTTCTCTATTATAGGCATTGTTGGGGACCTTCACGGTAGCACACATACTATGCACCTTGTCAGCAGCACCGGTGACTTGTAACATGGCCGCCAGGGCTGATACAAGAACAGCCTGAGCTATTGTTAGCCTTCTTCAAGCAAGTTAAGAGAGTTCGCGCCAAAAGCGCCCCCTTTCGCACCTAAGGCTTTTCTGCCATCTACCCTAGCAACAGCAGCCACCAATCCCAAACCGCCACCCATCTTTAGGTCCACCAATCCTCACCCTCTTCCCCTCAGTATATATACCCTGCCTCCTCAATAAACTTTTGCAGCTTGATCAGAATCCTGTCTTGCTGTCATCTCTTGCGTCTCTTGTTCCATCCCATTCCCGCTCCCCCTCTCGTAGGTTCCCATTGACTGTCCCGCGGGCCGGGGCAAGGCATCAGATCAGCATTGTGGTTGAAGTGTTCCCTTTCTTACTCTTGTCAAGTCTCTCCTTTGTTCTCTACTGGCATTTCTCCATTTTTTCTTGTTTTTCTCTCTTCCCAGAATGCTTTCCCCTAATACATCTACTACGCGAACTCCATTCCCTCCTTCAAGTCATTGCTTAAATGTCACCCTCTTTGTGAGGCCTAAGCTGAATCCCATTTAACACAGCATTCTGCCCCCTTCTGCCCCACCCATAATCCTTTTGCTCAGCTCTACCTTTTCTTTTTGCCACTTTCTAAGTTAGTGAATATGTTTGTTATTTGTACATGTGTTTAAAAGTTTACTACATATGTTGTAAAGGGAAACATCAAACAAATTACTGTTCTTCCCATGATGTTATGACTTTTTTTTGATGTTGCATGTTTACCATCTATATAATATATAACAGCTCAGATTGGCTTTCCTATAGTCCATTCATAGTTTTCACAACTTTTTATAGCTTTCTATGCCAAGGTAGCACATAGAAAATTACTCCATCTGAACTGGAAGCATACCTTAAGGTCTTCTTAACACTTGCTCTGCAGTCAACAATGTTTTTTTGTTTTTGTTTTTTCCATAAACAACTCTTTTTTGTAGCATGCAGGTGATCATATAATGTGCATGATAATATGTAAGGATTATGAATTACAATCCATGGACTCAGGAGAGCAAGGAATACTGCATTGCTTTATTTTCTGTATATCAGCTTGATTCTCAGTCCAACATATGGTATCTCCGGGATGGCAGGAAATTCAATCTCAGTCATGGCTGTGTAAAGGCCCTGGGCCTTTACACTGTATCGAGGTGCTTGAGGGGCCCCTGCAGCCACTGGGTACCAGCCTAAGGCTTTCCCTTAGGCCACTTGGTCTCTGGTCTCTGTGACAAGGAGCTTGAGAGTTTTAGGGAGACTGGAACTCATTGCCTGTAGGTTAGTTTCTCTAAAAGTATCATCCAGCCATCTCATCTAGATTCTTTCTGAGGAACACAAACTAATATTTCAATGTTAACATTTCAGTAAGTTATCCTGCTTCCAACAATGGAATAATGAATTTGCATTCTGTATCACAGAGAGATGTTATGCTATTTTCTCTCCCTGCTACATCACGGGAAGTAGTTTCCTATACCTTTTATGTCCATTTCCTGTCTAGTATGATGAGAAAAAACAAACTGATACTAGTTTGCTAAGTAATCTTTCTGAATGGAAGCAGAAATCATTTACCAATTTGGCAGCAGAAAGGTTGCCACTCTTGCCATGGTCAAAATTAGTCCAACTAGATCAGAACTACATGCTCCTAAGCAATATTCCAAGATCTCCCAGCTCTGGACATTCTTCTTTACTGAAGAATAAGATGGTTGCATCCTCTTGTCCAATGAGATGTTCATGTTAAATTCATCCATAACAGCTCTCTTGCCTTGGCTAAGCATTATCAACTTTTATTTATCTGGCTTCTTGTTAAAGAGACTTTGATAAAGGGAGAAATAACATGTTTTAATTGAAGAGCATTGTTAAAATGTAGAAAGCCAAATTTAGTTTAAAAACAAATATAGTTTCCCCACAAGTAGTACATGGAGAAAAGTTGGGGAAGTGTTTTCAGACCTGGTTGGAGATGTAGAGAGAGCGTTCCTTCTGAGGAAGGAATGGAGGTAAGACTGGCTTGACTATAATAATGGAAGAAGAGTTGAGACAGAATTTGAGACCAGACTAGTGACCCTGAGTGCCAGTCTAAGAAGCCTGGGTTAATTCATAGTCAATAAGAAGGCTCTGCAAATTCTGTACTTTCTGTCTCACTTTTCCACTTCCCTCCCCTACCAGGGCTCTGTGACTTCCCAACTAAACTACTCAAATCTTCACCACAGGGATTACTTCTAAGGGAACCCAAATCAAAAGACACCAGACTATTTCAAATACCCCACAGCTCTGGCTCTTAAAAAACCAGAGCCCAGGGGCACACAAGCCATGCCTTTCCCAACATGCGCAAGGCCTAAGGACGTCTTAAACCAGTTTTTTCTCAAGCCATCTTATTTTCATATCTGATATCCCACTTAGCCCTCTTGTGCTTTTTTTTTTTTTTTTTGAGGTGAGGGTTACGGGGATAAAATGGGGAGGAAAATCCCTCCAAATAACTTTTATTGGTAGCTTTTAAAATGGTTTTCTTCTGGGCTTGTACCTCGTGTGACTTTGACAGTTGAATTCAATAATCGGGTTCCATTAAGTGAGTCCTGTCTTCCTTCTTGGTTTAAGGATTTCTGCATTGGGCCTTGCCTGGGGAAATGGACGTGGAGTAGAGGTAAAATGGTAGGGTTGGCTGGAAATGGTAAATGACACAATAGATGGACTTGGATATTGAGGGAAAGCAATTATTATTTTAAAGACAACCCTATCTGCTATTTTCGTTAACATTTGCTAACTCTGTCAGATATTTCTGACTATGGTTGCATGCAAACTGCCATGCATTTTTTTTTTTTTTTTTCCAGATTTGGCGGTGCCATGACTTTGGATGAGGATGACATTTTTCTGGTTTTCTTGTTCTTTCCAACTCTCTCTCTCTTCTCTCCTTCCCTTGTTTATTTCTTGTAACAAATAGTTTTTGAGTACCTACTACATGCCAGGCACTGTGGTAGGTTCAGGGAATAAAGTGGTGAACAAAGCTAACCTAATCCCTGTCCTCATGGGGCATCTTCTTTTCTTTCCAATCCCATTACTGATCTAAAAATATTAGCTTTCGTATTGGAGAGTACATGCTCAAACTAAGACTAACTTTTTTAAATCCCAAGAATATTATTAAAAATCACAAATAGTGGAATTGTATCATTAAAAAAATCAAAATAAAATAGTCTCTTGGCATTTATTTTAGGCCATCTGTTAGCAGCCTATAATTTATTGAGTTTATTTTATTTTTAATTCTTCAATGGCATGGAAAAGAGTAAACCCAAATTATTCTTTTGGGTAAAGCCATGCTGGCAAACCATGATTGTCTAGGAATGCTGAGACAAAATCTGAGTGGGGCAGAGATAAAGGAGAGCTCACAGAGCCTCTGTAACCCTGATTAAGTGGGCCCCTGAAATAACTTTAAAATATAGACTTTAAAAGATGTATCAGATGATCACATAAAGGAGGTGGTGATGAATCACTGACGGTGGAAAAACTCTCAAGGAGAGTTCTGAAAACTGCTTGATGTTAAGCAGATGCATTACCTTTCAGACTGACCCATAGAGAGTGAAAGTTTTAAGATGATAGGCAAAAGAGTATTTTTTTCTTTGATCTTGATAGTTGGGATAGAGTTTCTATCAGAAAAATATAAAAGATGAGCAATGATGAAAATAATTTTAAGCTGTTTAAAGAGCTTAATTGTGCTATGTAGCCTTTAATAATAGTTACCTAATTGGCCATGGATATTGACAATGAATTCCTATTAATTACAATTCAGTTTTACATATATTGGAGATTTCATATAGTGATTATATATATATTTATTCTTTAAATGGCCATTGGAAATTTAGCCTTATGAATCGATAAAAGTCATAATCTATGCCTGGAAGAATACTATTTAGGTTTTATCATAAGCAAGTATTTGAGATGAAGGTGTTACCTGAAAGCTATCAATTACAGCTCAGAGATTTGCTTTCTGAAATTATTCTAAATGGAACGAATGGGGAGCTTTCTTTGAAAGCTATTTCATAATTAAAATCAGTCACAAAGAAACTCAAAGCTATTTATTTCTCCAAACATTGTTTACTTGAATCCTGCTAATAAATAAAGAACCCAGTTTAATTTATCTTTAATTTAAATTAGGTAACATATTAACAAATTAAACACTGAGTTTCTTAATTGTTTCTTGTCAGGTGGTATCCAAACTTGCAAAGTGTTTACCCACCTGGGTGAGATTTCTGCAAAGTGAGAAAGAGACCTTTCACTTTAATGTAACTACTGAAATAGTCACACCTTATTTGGTTTGGTGTTTACCAATTTATTATGTATTTTAACACCATGGATGTCAGTCTTTTTGTTGTGAAACACTGGTGCATTTAATTTAGAAAATGTTATTTATCTTTATATTTTTAGGTATCCTGAATACACTCTCATTCCATTTGCATTACGACATCTCTTCTCTTGTAAGAGAAACAAGACAGGTATAAGAGTTAATGCAGG